>JAWMAG010000426.1:52500-56539 GCA_037013455.1 Ceratitis rosa | reverse complement strand
AAACAAGCAGAAAAAAGTCAACAACGGAAATGTTAATAAAGTTTTTGGTAGATGGCAGCAGGGTAGATATATATAAATTTTGAAAGAAAAACTTTGGTCAACAAAATAAATAAATGAACGACTTAAAACGACGAATGCAGAAAATGCGGTCGCAGTGAGGGTAATCAGTGTAAGTAACAGCAGAAGCAGAAGCAGCAACAACAAAACAACAGAAATTCAATCAGTGACTGAAATGTAGCTGCTTCATATATACGTGTATGTATGTATAGTGAATAAGTACATAAGACTCAGTGAGTCAAACCAACTGTGAGTATAATTAATTTAATTAAGTAAATGAAGGTTAAGGTGGAAAAGATAACAGCAACAACAATAAATTCATCAAAACATCAACTGAACGAGTGCGAAACCAATTAATATATGCGGTATCTCTCGGTGGCAACGTTGAGTGTTTATATATACGAGTATGTATGTATGTAAATACTCAGATGGCCAGGAGTATTATTAAAGAAATGTAAAAAAATGTAAAAAAACAATGCAGCAAGGAAACTGAAACTCATTGAATGTGCAAATTAAGTAAGTGTACACAAGAAGAAAGTGCCAAGAGTCAAAATGATTAATGACAGGTGGAAAAGTGAATGAGTAAATGCAAATTTAGCGTGGTGTGCACTTATATACCATATATTATTTGTAGAACGCAACTACGTATTGTACAAATAGCGCAGAGAATCGCTGAATTATTGGCTCCGAAATTCAAATTCGCAAGTAGAATACTTCACTGCTGGGTTGTGTTAGTCTTTAGTAACCCTGCAGGGAAAAATACTGGTTGGTAACTAGAATCCAACTAGTTTACATCTTTACACAAACTATTTCATCTTGCATCCATTTTCCATACAAGCAATTGGTTCTTTTAACACGGCAATGTCCTTCGAACTGTCAATTGTCAGTCTATACATCAGCTTTATACTAGTTTAATACCAATTCATACATACCAGTTAAAATACGGGTTAGTTCATACCAGTTTATAACTAGTTCACCCCAGACATTCCAAGCGGTTGAACCGATTTTAATAAAAATTTGTGTATCTGTGTTCAAGTAAATGTGAAAATGGTGTAGAAAAGCTCCTTTCACGGGAAGTTGACTAGAGACCAAATTATTTAAAAAAACTCATCTGATCTAGGTATTTGAAGCTTAATTAGGACAGTTAAACTTTTTTACAATTGAACAAGGGTTAAAAACCCCAATAATATGTGGTTGTTGTTGCTGTAGGGGAAAGTCTAATAATGTTTGATCGGAGATTCTAGTTACTTATGACTCCTCACTCAGGAAAATATTATTTCATGCACTAGAATTTTTGTAAACTAGTTTGTAAACTAGTAAAATACTAGTATAATTTTAGCCTACGGCAAACTAGTATATTATTGTACTTTAAATACTAGTAAAATTCTAGTCTACAATAAACTAGTATGATTTCGTCTTCAAAACACTAATATTTAACTAGAATTTTCGCATACTAGTCTACGTTTTCCCTGCAGGGAAGTCATAGGTCAGGAAGAAAAAGTGTTCCCCATGTAAGACTAGGTAAAGAGACACTCGAAACTAAATAAACAGCTACCTCTGAGCTGAATTTCATGTAAATTGATGAACTTAATGATTGCTAATTGAAAAGTGGAGATTATGGTGCAAAATTCTTGTCTTGTGCGATCTTACTTCTTTGAAAACGACAACGACGAGACTCTCACTTTCAATTCGGAGCATTTTGGTCGTATGATAACCTATTAATTTTTGGCCTGCAATTGAAGAACAAGGCTTAGACAATATTCGGCTTCAACGAAATGGTGCCACATGCCATAAAACACGTGCGAATATGGCTTTATTGCGAGAGATATTTTCTGGCCGTGTAAACTCTCGTCTTGGCAATGTCAATCAGCCACAGAGATCGTTCGATTTGACACCGTTGTCTTATTGGCTTTGAGGCTACTAGAAGGACGGTACTCATAGAGATAAACCTTTAACTCTTGAGCACTTGGAAATCAACATTCATTAAGCTATGACTGAGATACCGTCAAAAATGTGCCAAAAAGTGGTCGGTAGTTAGTTCAAACGGAGCTGAATTTCAAAAAAAAAAGGTCATTTGAATGATCTAGTGTTTCATATATTGTACATATAATGACAAGGTTCCAATTTTATATTAGAAAAGGAATTTTGTAGAAAAAAATTAAATATATTTTATTTACATTTATTTTGATTTAGTGGATAACCCTTTACAACTCTTTGTTACGCTCTATAAAGGACAAATGAGATTTCACTGTTCCATTATGCACGTATCACTAGCCAAACACAAACAAAAAATACGCTTTATTGCGCGCATTTTCAATCATTTCCTTTTATGTACATTCACAATTTAACGTGCGATTGTGCGCCGCTTTGCGCCCGCCCACCCCTTCTCAGTGCTTACGATGACGCGTACTCGTACATACATACATACGTGCAAGTAACTAGAAGGCGCAACTCTACCATACCATAAGATTTCGCGCGCCTTTTGCATTGTGCGTTTGCTATGACAAAGCCGTTTAAGCGACAACAAATTGGCAGCAACAACAACGGCGTCGGTCTTACACGCAGCTTTAGACCGCTACAAAGGTATTGGCCATAAAGTTTTGTTCAATCGAATATTGACTGCATGTACGTGTAGGTGGGATTATAAAGTGGAAGGAAGCCTGATGCCTAAAGACATTTTACATATGTAGGTACATATGTATTTTATATGCGCTCTTATTGAAGCCAGTCAGTCAGTCAGTCAGCCAGTCGTCTAGAGAAGAAAGTCACCAAAGGCGTTGTGCACATCCGCCACTTCAAACAGCGTATTATATGTGCAGATGCTTGTATTTATGTAGTTGAATGCAAATTTTACGCTAAAAAGCGCCTCTAGGTTTCATCAATTTGTGAATACATTCATACTTTAACACACAGGCACACACGCGCACATACAAAGAAACAACCATTTGCGGCATTTACGGCATTTACGCCTTTTATGCGTGTTCCATCTTCCTCTTCTTCATCTTCTTCTTCTTCTTCGTGTTCTTCATGCTCACTCACAATGAAATACTAACAAGGTTTCTAAGAATTTTATGCGTCGCATTGAACGAGTAGCTGGATTAAGGATAATCAGGATATGTATGGTGATGCGTGTGTTGAAAATGCATGTGTCGCGCAACACACACACACATACATACACATATGTACGAGTATATATATTCTTATGTAAGCAAGTATTGACTTAAAAGGTAATGGCATATTCATTGCGTGACGTGAAGTACAGTCCTCATACATATATATGTACATACATACATACATATATGCATATATAAATACTAGTATGTAAATGTTGACAAAGTGTTGTGGTTGTGTGTAAGTCTTGTTGAGCCTTGAGCCTTGAGCCTTTCGAACAACTTTATCCTCTTAAATACAACAAAGCGCTTTAGTCAGTTCCATTGGCACAGCAAGGATATGCGTGATTGGCTTTATAACAGCGTATGCCTGAGATGCACTTAATTTATGATAATACCGAGCAAGAAAAGTTCGCATAATGTGATAAATGCGGCAAAAAAGTTGAAGTACACCATTACTTATGAATCGCTGAAGAAAGACTGCACGCGTATGAAGGGGAGAAAACTAATTGGTGGCATTATTATATTCATAAAATTTAATACTTGAATGCATATTTATTTTAACAAAATGTGTTATCAACACTAAGAGTGATTCCGGCTTAAGCGCATAGACCTATTAGTCCTTTGTAGGACCAGACGGAGATGCACTTTATTGCGATCTAAAGTACTCGTCGTCGTCAACGCCTTTCGTGAAGCTCTAGAGAGCTTTGATAAGCAATTTTGAAGCCTCCTTCAGTCCTTTGAACTGCAAAACTATGAGATATCCAAGACAATTGCTAAACACGACCAGACATAAACAGAGGAGGTTTTCTAACGTCTCACTTCTGCCTTCCTCCCTTCATTTCCTACATGTGTCACTGTTATTAATGCCC
>JAWMAG010000426.1:7500-47500 GCA_037013455.1 Ceratitis rosa | reverse complement strand
TAATATAAAAAAATTAAATTAAAAGAGTATGATGCAATTAAAAAGTTTCTAAAAAAGTAGCAGAAAATATTACTTTCTTTTCATTTTTCTCCTTTTAAATTAATACACCTTTCACTATTACTTTGTACTCGACAATTTGCCTGATTCTCTTTTTTTTTTTTGTTCATTACTCATTATTGGAAAATAAATTACTTTCTTTAGTTTCAACGCAACTTGAAAGTAATTATTGCTTATTCCTTCGGCAAATGAAATGAATTTTTTGTATTGCATGACTTTTTTTTTATTTTTTCTTTTTCATTTTTTAATTGTAAATTGTATTGACAGTATTAATTGTCATGTCTGTAAGCGTATCTGTAAGCGTGAGCCATGGAATGCTTCTTTCTGTGCGTTCTTGTATAAATTATAATTACAGCGCTGAACTATTATTGTGAGGAAATATGTCTACACGTTCAATCGAAAAGCGGATTTCGAGTTCGAATTTTATAGCAGTAAATTCGTACATATTATTTTATTTTTTCTTAGTATTTTTTTTTTAAATTTTTAGTAAGAATATTTACAAGTATTTATTTTCACTGATTTTATAAATTCTCTTTAAAAACTCATAAAAACATAAAACCTTAAAATAAGTTCGGCCTAGTTGTCTTCACCTTTACTCTCCAAAAATGAATATGTATTGCTTGAATTTTTAAAGAACCGACGAATGCCATTGATTGCTCATTTCATTTCCATTCACGCACCGCATTATTCATTCAGTCATTCATTTTCCGCTTTGTTAGTGGGTCATCTTGATAAAGTATACTTAATGCCGACTTATTTGCATGCAGATACTAGGGTGGGCTTTCAATTTCATATAAAAATACAAACAGTCATCCCCTTACAATGGGCCTGAAGAAAAAGAAAAAGGTCTATAATTTTTTTATATACGTGTATTTGCTTAGGCCATTTTTCTTCTTTATCGGCGTAGACACCGCTAATAATCAAATCAAAAATCTCTCTCCAATTAATCCTACCAATCGAGCCTTACGTCACAAGTTGTATGCTCTTGTAGGCAATTTTATATTCTCTGCTTAGCTCTGCAGCTCTTATTATATTCTCTAGCATTGGCATGAAGAACTCACATCCTAAGTCACGCTGTCTGAAATCTCATTTGATACTGAACGACTCGGAGAGGTTCTTCCTATTTCTGACTCGATATTGTTCAGCGTCAGTTTTGAATTTCGCCGGTTGGTTTGGTGTGGGCCTGTGATTTATTCCTAACATTTTTCAAGCTCAAAAGGAACGGTCTACGACACTTTATATACGATACTGCAAGGGTTAATTCCACGATTATTGGACAGACTGTGGGGTTATCTATCTTTTTCATAGCGCAAAGCACACTCTCTCTAACCATATTTAGCAAAGGAGATGATACAAATACCTTCTCGGTGTTATTCTTCAAGCTGGCAAACACTATTCAAACTTAATCTTAGCGGTGTGTTGGAACGTCTATATCATTGTTACCGTGGGATTAGCCATCTTCGGGTCTATAATTTTCTCTACAGTCAAACAAGCTGGGGAAGTGATCTCTACGGAAACTCAATATGCTCTCAATTACTAGTTCTCGTTTGCATAGATAAATGTTTGTGTCTTTAAACCAGTCTAAAGTTGAAAACCCTTTGGTTAGCCCCACTATTTGAAATATAGCACAGTCTGAAAAACCTTTAGTTATGTTAATATGTATATATAAAAAAAATTATACCTAACCAAGTATAAGTATAATTTAAGAAATATGAAATTTCTTATTACCAATAATAGTTACAACAAATTACAGGAATAACAGATTCAAAAATTTCCAGCACGAAAACTGCAGAAATAACTATTTTTTGCCGAGATGGAACTTAAGTAAATAAGAAAACCTTCATATTTATTTATATATAATATGTATATGTATATGCATATTTGCACTTCCACCTTGCAATTCCTTCTTGATTTTGCTTATTGTAGCGATTTTACTCAGATTTTATTATTTTTCTTTTTTTTTACTTGTATGAAAGCAACATAAATACTGCCCTGCAGGAAATCAAAATTTCACTCTTCATCATTGTTGTCATCATTTATAAATCACAACTGTCAATAGACTCTTGCTGTCATTTAAAAATGCATGCAATTAACTAATTAACATCCAAAAAGTTATAGAAAATTAATTTAAAAAAAATTTAAAAAAAAAAATATATTTCAAAAAATATAATTACTTAATTTCAGTGTCAACTATTCTCTACAGGGTATGTCAACTTATGCAGTGAATATAGAGAAAAGTAGATGAGTTCGCTGTCTGCCTATTGTATGCATTCTTCGCTATCCAATTGAAATAAGTTTATGCTGAGTAGGTCATTATTGATGACTGTACAATACGAAAGGTGATAGGACACGTGGCAATAAAATGGGAAAATAAAAGAAACAAAAAATTTAATTTTTTTTCTCGCACATACAACAACATACTTGCCTAAGTGTACGATGATGAATGAAGATTATGTTAAACTCTAATTGTTGCAGACATTTTTCTATTATTCTGAAAGAATTCAAATTTGCCGGCGTAAAAGGCAGTGATAACTTTTATTAAAGAAAAAATTATACAGAGAAAACTAAAAAAAATGTATTGTACATGCCGTGTCAGAAATATTTTATTTAAAGTTTTAAAAATACCCACCTGCTAACCTGGTTCGGGCAAATAACTTCTGTATTTCTAAAAATACCCTACTGAAAAATTATTAAACTGAACGCACAATACTAGGAGCTCATAAAGCAAAATCCAAACAAATTCCAAATAAGTGAATTTAATAAAAGTTGTCATAATTTTAGGGTTATCGGCCAAAATATAAAAGGCCGGAAATACGGAATCCTGTTCAAGCACATCCACGCCTGTTATCCCATAATAGCTATGGTGGCCTTGTAAGAGAGATTCCTTCAAAAGAATTGTTGTCGAGCGAGACTAATGGAAGGACAGAGGTAAAGGTAATGCTCTACCGACTCCTTCTTTTACACTTCTCTGTATCTAATACAGAAGTCGCTAGAGAAGTTGCCAAACCTTTTGCCATGAGTCCTAGTCAGATCGTTTCCGATTTTTACACCAGTTACCATACTCATGAAAGACTTGTTTAGAAGCAGTAGAAACTAAGTTTTCCTTTCGATTAACTGCCAAATATGTCTGCTCATATTTCTACTGAGTCTATACACCCAAACCACATACGTTTCGCTTGCATAAATGAATTTTTTTATAACTTTTCTGCAACTGATTGCCGCCTCTGATGTAAGAAAAGGTTAAAGACGAAAGTCAGCAAGCCTCTTCCTCATGGCGATAGCGCGTAAAATTATGAGCTAACTCCACAACCCATCTTACGTAGCATTTGGAGCAAAGGTGAAGATGGCTACCTCTTCCGGGTATTATGAAGCGTTTAATATTTGGACGTGTACTGTATTCCAGCTACTTCATGATTGAGTTGCATTAGGTCTAATTTCATAGTAATCTATACAAATATGACGGGAGAAGTTTCAAAAATAACTCAAGGGCTTTCGTTGGAGTCAAATGCAGCGCTTATGTAATGAGTATTGTGGCCGTCCGTTAAACTTTGTCCAGCTGGCTCCTGTAAGTAGCTTTGTCTAGCGGTAGTAGTTCTGTAGCTAATTCAAAACTAGTTAGGAACCAGTTTAAGAAACTTTAGTAAATTAATAAAATTCAAAATTAATTCCAAAGCCATTAATAAATATATTTTAATAAAATTTATCATTTCTCTGTTGCCAATTCAGCTTTACCTGCCTGTGCGCTGTTTTCACTATAATTACTCTTCCGATGCGCGATACTTGTACATATACATATAAATATGTATGAACTTATCAATAAAATGTTTAATAAATATTGGTGCGCTTTAAATCGTTTAAGTAAATGGCACTTCATTAAGTTTTATCGCAATCGAATTGATGGCTTTTGTAGTGTCATACAAAGAGTCATTATGGCGGCTTTTCCGTAATATTTTCATTTATTTTTGTATATTTTATTTCACTTGCCTCCAACCATTTCCTTCACCCTCCTTCACACTGCCACCCATTCACATTTACATATATATATATATATATATATATGTGTGTGTGTGTGGGTGCACGCAGCGCATTTAATTTCATTAAGTTCCCTCAATGCATACCAAAAGCGTCATAAATTCGAAACTTAATCAGGCGAATTGCCAATAAAAGTAAATCGCAATTTATGCGCAGCTCTGTTCTCTGTTATTGCTGCTTGGCTTGTGGCATCAGGGCATCAGGGCATCAGGGCTGTCTTGCGCTTTCTTGTGCTTTCTTGTGCACCTCAGCTGTTGTCTGTTAATGACAAGGCGTGGCTTTGTACGGGCTCAGGGATTCTGTTTGCTTGGCGACTTTGCTTTTGTTTTCGCCGTGATTCTATTGTACTTTGCCTGCAGACATGGCTTATTTGTATAAATATGTGTAATAGGCTCAGCTGTGCTAATTTCAATTGAAATATGAAAGGTTCTTAGCTACATGCATACATAAGACTAATAATGGTTTTATATATATCTTGAAAAGTAGTTGACTGTAATGCAAGAAAAAACTTTTATTTTAAAAAATCAGCCAAGACCATGAGGAATCGCATCCTTCTAGAGGTGGTTTTGTTAGACAAACTAATTAATCACTACCGATTTGGCCCCGGAGGATGTCGTACGTATCCATTGCCATTGGATGGTTTGCATTCAGAGGCTTCCGACTGTATTCTAACGGAGTCTTTCGGAGACCGGTGCAGCTCCGAGAGTAACGGTAACTTGATACGGCGGTCAGCTGGCACTCTTCCCTTCCTCATTTTTCCAGCCAACGAAAGGACTCAACTCAGTAGGTGGCCCAAGAATCAAAATTGATATGAGCAAAACCAATCCAGCCTTGAAGTCTTGCGTTGCTAAAAATACCGCCATTCGTCACGACGATATAAGACCGTCCCATACATTTTTGGTAACCGTATCGACGGAGCGGAAACGCGCCTCGGTCAACGAAACCTATAGAGACCACAGGTAAGCCCCAAAAGGCAAAGAAATCCTTATCTACTAAAAGAAAAGTTATGACCCTTTAGTGAAAGGTAAAAGCGCCATCTGGGTCACGAGAGGCCAATCTTAGTAGGCCCGCAAGAGACATAAAACCGCAGTAGAAGGTAGCTAGCGCAAAACATTGTGCGGGCAAAGCATATAGATCCAATCCGGGCAAGAACGTCTCGAGCAATAGGAGTAAGTTTCCCTTCAAAGGTCGGCTAATAAAATTGCAACACCCTTTAGCAAGGTTGCCAATGAAGACAGGTGGTTTCCTGGTAAGTACATTTTTCCAGGTAACTGGAATAGAATAAAAGATCCTACAAGTGCAAATACAATCTCTCTCTTATATGGGTAAAAAAACTAGTGCGCTGATTGGAAGTCCGAGAGAGAGAGAGAATAGTAAGCTCTGTAAAACCTGGGAATGCGTTGCGGCTTCTGTACAGACAGAACCCAGATGTGCCATCTGGAGATTGGAAGGTGTTAAAGGTACCGGTAAGGAGGATTGCAGTAAGACTATATCTTCAAAATCAAGAAGTCGGTTGAAGGCATAATATACGTCAGGTTCGGAAAGCGATTACTTTCGCTTCAATAAACGAAACCTAGCCAACAACAGCTTGAACACATTGGAAGAGCAGAAGCTCTGGAAGTATATAAGAAAAAATCTGCAGGCATCTTGAAGCTCATGGAGACCAAGAAGAGTGAGCCAAAAAATTTCTCCGACCCCGTCGAGAAACCTGACCCTTGCAATTAAGGTTCTTCAGATCAATCTCCATAAAAACAACTTTGCTTCTGCCGCGTTTCTTCCCAATTTGGTGACGAACTAGCTTACACTGGCTTTATTGCTAAAGTTGTCCTTGGCATAACACTCCATCTTATTGGGAGAACCAGAAAATTCTCCGCTAGAACCTTCGTGCACACACCCTCACGCTTTTATTTCAATGTCCTTAGAAACTGCTTCCCTGTTCCCTGTAGATAGAGCGGGCGGTGGTGATAGGAGAGACTTTGTTGACTAGTCAAACACCTTATAGGAGCAAGCAAGATCAATCCAAGCAACATGTTCGAACTAGAGAGGAAAGGTATGAAATGAGTAGGTTTTAAGGGGCATACAAAGAGATGCTTAGTAGCGTGGATTGCGATGGGTATGTCGGTGTCAAATCTGAATATGTACGAATTTAGTCTACTACAATATCCAGAACTTAATTGTGTCATTATTACCCGAGACCCTTTAGTTAGCTCCAGCTCTTCGTCTGCAATTGGTGATGGTTTGCTTCCGAGAACGAAGTTCACTGTAAGAGAGTTTAAAAAGATGGCAAGCCTTTAAGTTCTTCATCTGCAACCCTTAACTCACAGCATTCTAGTGAATAAGTATAAACCAACTTCAGCTCACTTTTGCTTGCCGCAACGAGTTTAGTACGTGTGCATGTCTGTGTAGTGTTTACCTGTAATTAATCAACACTTTTTATCAGTAAATACGTACACCTGCGGAGTGTTCAACTAAAAATGTGTACGTATGGATAATAAAATATTACAGTCAATTTCTCATGAAAAACATTAAATTAAATCTCGGCTTCCACACCGTTAGTACATACATACCTACATAACTTTCTCTCTCATACTGAAGAAAATGCTAAAAGTTGCCACACAACAACAAAATTGAAAACAACAATTATTGTAATCTTAAAATGCCATAAAAGTGCTTACCTATGCTGGTGGCTAAGCCTTTGGCTGATTGAAAAATTACAATTAAATTGCGAAAAAAAAACTCGACCCACCGAATAAACGTGAAAGTGAAAAACTTTTCTCTTTTTAACAAATAAAAAAAAAAATATGGTTGGCAATACAGTTTTGGAAGCTTACAAAAACAGCTGTGTTTAAATAAATAAATCAGCGGGCTTTGTTTATGATTGAATGGGTGCAAAAGTGAGGTTTCGAGGCTTAAATTTCAGGTAAATTATGGGAGATTGGAAAAAATCATGAATTTTACTCACTTATAAGTTTGACAATAAACAAACTAGTGTTTAGCACGATGCATATACATACATACGAGGCTAAAATTATTGACTAGTGCTCTTAGTCGTGCCGAGGTGTTGCGATGGCATAAAGAGTTTAAGTTTAAGTAAAGCTCGCATGAGCAAGTCGGAGGTGAAAACGATGAGTATTACCTTTTTTGATAGCCGTAGAATCGTCCACAAAATAATTTCTTCCACCGTGGCAAACCGTAAATCAAGTCTACTATCGCCAAGTAGTCGAAAGATTGCGAAAAAGAGTCAAGAGGGTGCGCCCAGACATCGCTCAAAAGTGGATTCTTCAGCACGACAACGCGCCGTGCCACACCGACCTCAACGGAGATCGCCGTGTTGCAAGAACCGCCTTATTCGCCCGTTATGTCACCCTGTGACTTTTTTTGTTCCCTAGAATAAAATCGGTAGTCAAAGGAACCCATTTTGAGTTGATTGTGTACATCAAGGCGGCCGTGACGAGGGTACTTGCGGACATTCCAATCGAAGCGTTCCATAAATGTTACGAAGCATGGAAAACGCGCTGGAATCGTTGTAGTTTTCTATAAAAAACTAAGCTCTAGGAATTCCAAAAGGTTATCAAAGTCAAAGGAAATATTCCAAAGGCAATCTGCTGTGATTCCAGCTGATGATGTTTGCTGAATTGGTCAGGCCCTCTGAGAGAACGAACATATAATACACTGTGTAAGTGCCTTCGGTCTATAACAACATGACTGATCTGGTTGCAAGTCTTTCGGCCATTATTCAACCATATAGCTTGATTGATGTGTTCTGGTGCAAGAAGTTGGTAATACAGTCAACAATGCCTTCCTCCACCGGGAAGTTGATCAAACAAAATTTTCAAACTTTTGTGTAGCAAACGCTTCTAGACATACCGAGTGAAGCTGAGTGAGTGAATTTTTTTATGAGGGTTTCTCCGATAAAATTTTGATTCTATGTCCTTACCTTGCTCATAGCGGCCAAAAAAAGGTTGAAAGACTGTTGAAAATTCTCCACCTTTAAGCACAACAAATGCATGCAAATACAATTTGTATACCTACATATGTATATAACCAACAAATAAAGTAGCTGCCAGAAGAGTGCCGTGCTCGTTTTTCAGCTCTTTTCAATTTCATTCCCGATTTCGCGGAAATTCAATATTGAATATTGAGTGTGACCTGGCTGTGTTTGGCATTGCCAATAACAGCACAGAGCAGCGAGAAGGCCAATTTTATTTATTTTACATTTTACATTTTCTTTTTCATTTATTTAAATAAAATGCACTTTACATGATCGGCTCGGCAGGGCGCGCTTGTCACATCAGCAGCACACTCCAACTCCCGCCAGCAGTTGTACGTTCCACATACGCACCGGTGCACCCTTTCAGGCTTAACAGTAAAAAAAGCGAGTATATTATTGTTATGCCACAACAGAATGCAAGAAAATATTTCCAACTTCCACTGCAACACTTTAAAGTGCAGCGCAATGCAACAACAACAACAGCAACAACAACAAGGCTGCAGTGACTACAACAAGTTGCATATGAATGCATTGCATTGTATTGCAAAAGGCGAAATGGTGAAAAAATATAAATATTCTTTTTTTTTTTCTTAACAAAAAGCAAAAGTAAATTTCGGGTAAGTGAAAAAAAATATATATGTATGTATATTAAATCACAATATACCCCAGTCGAGGCGTAAGCACCGTGAAAGCAAAGCAAAGTTTCTGATAAATGCAACAGTACAATGACACAACAGTTACCGTTGGTGGCAGTGAGTGAAGTGTGCAAGCAAATAAACAAAAAAAAAAATACGAAAACTGTGCACTCCAGTGTGCATAAAAAGCTCTTTTTATATTGTATGTATGTATAAATATTTATATGCGCCAGGGTATGCGCAAGGCAATGGCACAAAAGGTAATGCTGCTGCTATTTGTTAAGCGGATCAACGGTGTAGCGTAGCAAAACCGTGTAACGTTGAAATGACGATAAATGGTGTGGAGTAGATTTAAGATTGACTGGGGCTCACTTACGAGAACATTAAGCGAAATCGGTCGTGGTCGAAATGCGGTGAGCCGGCGGATTGGCAAGGAATCATCTACTACGAGCTGCTCCTCTATGGCCAAACACTCAAATCGGTCCTCTACTGCCAACAACTGGACCGCTTGAGGGCAGCACTCATCCAGAAGAAGCCATCTTTGATCAACAGAGGCCAAATTGTGTTCCATCAGGACAACGCCAGGCCACACACGTCTTTGGTGATGCGCCAGAAGCTCCAGGAGCTCAGATGGGAGGTCCTAATGCACCCACCTTATAGTCCGGACCTGGCACCAAGTAATTACCATCTTTTCCTGTCCATGGTGAGAAGTTGGACTCAAGAGATGCCTGTGAAAATTGGCACTACGAGTTTTTTGTCAAGAGGGACGCAGGTATAATGAAGTTGGCAACTCGTTGGCAACAAGTTTACGAACAATAGGCGCACATTTGACTTAAATCGAACTAATGTACACAAAGTTATCATATTTTGAAAAATCAATAAAAAAAGCTGAATGAACTTTTTCCTTAGCCTAATATTAGCTTTATTTATATCTAGCCACCACAAAATCGCTCCATAAAAGAGCATTGGTCTTACTACTGATCTATCTATCGGCAAATCCTCCGACTTAGACTTTCTTACCTATCGCCTCTTTTCATCTATAGAAGGCTGTAGCAGGCTCCTCTTGATATCTTTGAACTATATTACTCTTAGTAATTTGACCTTCCTGCCCAGGCTAAATTGAACACCGTGTAGTGGTGGTGGGTTTTGCAGGACAGAACTCATATTTCCTTAGAAATGGCACTAGTCCTTTGTTGTTTGGGTTGACACAGAATCACCAACGGTAAAGCTAGGACGGTACCTTTCTGAGTGTTCCCTGCATCTATTCACAGAGGATTTTTGAAGACTTGCCTCTGTATACTGTGACAATATTATCGACGTAATGAATGGCTTTGCCTTCATGCCATTGCGTTTACATAACCTAACTTAACACAAAATAACAAATTTAATTTCATAACTTTCAAATTTTACCCCCAAAATTATTTCCACCCCACTTCCACACAGCATTATCTTGTTACAACTTTCCGTTGTTGGTATCATGCCACACTTTACCCCGCAAGTGTTGCAAATGAACTGACACTTAACAGAGATGAAACACCACTTGACTTTGGTCAGCACAACGAACACAACCCCTGCCCGGCTAACCTTTCAACGGCTCAGCAACTCGATCCTCTCGCAGAGGCAGTGAGCTTAGTGTTTAATCTCAACAGATTTCTTCTATACGTACTACCAGACACTCTGCACTCTGCACTCTGTACTCCACTCCACTTTGCTCCTTTGCTGCATACAATAACTGACGACGCCGCTGCATAAACAGTTGCATTATTTGTATGCCACACACAATATGTTTAGTGTTGTGTTTGTTAATTAGTTAAGTCTAAAGTTGCAACAGCGTTGCGGGCAAGCAAATTGCAAAACTAAATACGAGTAACTCACTAACAAGCGGCGGCGGTGGCGGCGGCAAAGCAGAGTAACTGTAAATCGTAAACATGCACTTATTTCAAATTTGCACAACTGTTACGGCTTCACTCAGCACACACATTCACACACATATAAGAGACATGACAGCTGCAGAAAGCGGAAAGGCATAAAACTGAGAAGCTCCGAGATGAAAGCTGAAAGCTGGCGAATATAATGTTGTAATGTTAATTTAAGCCATCAAAGTGCTTGTGCTTGTTATGCTCGTCAAGCTTGTTTTATGTGTAGAAAATGGTGTAAACACAACAACAACAATGGCTACTGCAGTCGTTTGCAACACTCGTGCACTCCGCTTCGCCTTTGTCTGCCGCGCGGCTGCTGAATATTTTATAATCAAGACAATACACGTATGTTGCACGTGATGGCCAAAAAAATTAAAATTGTTACAAGCGTGATGTAGACACATAACTTCAAGGGGCTTGATAAGTTCGTGGAAAAGAAAGATTGCAATGGCGGACGTATTTCTGGCATGAAATGAATGCTCTTCATAAATATCCAGCTGCCTCGAAAGACACGCGTGACTCTGGCACAACTTAGGTCTGGATATTGTAACAGATTAAGCTCCTACTTATCCAGACTCGACCCCAGCATACCCAACGTATGCCTTGCATGTGGAGAGTCTCCGCACGGCACTAGCCACCTCTTTATATGCCCCTTAAGGCGACACATCTAACCCCCTCTCCCTGTGGTCCAATCTCGTCGAAACAGCACGTACAAAATCAACAACAACATGGAACTCATGGCTCTTTGCAGTGTATTTCGGGCAGATATAGATCCTTTGATGGAGGTATCAAAGGAAATCGGTGCTAGCTTTAAAGATAGGGTTATCAGGTTATCTCCATTCCTTTCACAATATCGGTTTCGCCGAGGTCTGAAATATGTTCATCTATAACAACAGATTCCGATACAAAAAACTCCATTAAAATACTTGGATCTCATCGGATTGTAAGACTTGAAACCATATCGATGGCTCTTACATGAGTGTACTCTCAGGAGTCTATAAATCAGCACTAAAGAACCCACGTCTACAAATACTGGAAAGATTGGACGTCGAAAAACTCCAAGTACAACTAGTAGCCAAGTAGCTTTCTAGTCAAATAAAACTCCAGCTCACTGAGAGCACCAATATATGAGAACTGTTGAGCAGCATTTCCAGGTCCTTACGTACAACGACAAGCGAAACTATAGGAAAGTCATCAGAATAGCTGGTACCATGAGGATTGCCGTCACAATACCGAGAGTTGAAAAGGGAAATGAGTCGCAACTGCAGAGAGAAGGGGCGAGAGCCTAAAATACGTTTGAAAACAGCGGAGAAGCTCGAGATATCTATGAATAAGTGAAGCATCCTTCAGTAGATTCCAAAACCTGTAGGAACGAGAAAAGAAATCTGGAGACTGTGTTTCAGAGTCCAACAGGTTCATGAAGGAAGCACTTCTTCAGCCCCACTTTACTGCAGTGGAAGTGAAACTCGCGGAGCTGGAACCCTTAGTCGATGGCGGTGGTCCGTTCCGTCAGCCGACTGTGATGAATTGCGAATAGCGTTTACTCTTTTAAAGAATAACAAGGCTGCGGGTGATAAAAGGCTGCCAGCCGAGCTATTCAAATAATCATCACCAAACTGGTAAGACGCTTTTATTGCAACATTTGTAAATTATGAAATAGTTGGCAACGGAAATCTAAAAAATAACTCAGCAAGAGAGAGAAAGAGCTCATCATTCAACTCGCTTGTACGCCATTTTACGAGCGTCATTTAGTGTTCGGACACGCGTCTCTAATCTGAAACAATTGAAACGTGACAAGCATGTGTCATGCGCAAAAGTCATACAAGATAAAGTCCGTTATGTAAAGGCAACAAAATAATAACTGAAATTTGTGGGTGCAAAGTGCAAGGCTAAAGCTCACTTCAACCGCGCTCCAGCCCTGAAGCGACGAACGCAGTGCTGCGGCGTAAAATTTTGTACAAAACTCCTTACTTGTGGCACGTTGCACGTTGATTACATTACATTGCATTACAGCAGCGGCATTACATACACTACATGGCGGGCAACCCAGTGTTGAGTAAATCATCATATAGTGTTTAGTGAAGAGGCGGCAACGTAAACAGCAAAACATGGAAAAGCAACAAAAAACAACTACTCAACATAATAACTACAAAGTGCTAATACCATAAGCAACAAGAAGAAGAAGAACAAGCACCGAAGAACTGGTTATAAAATGTATGATAATAATAAAGTAAAGTGCGAAGGAGTAAACGTGCGAGAGGAGAACATGTGTAAGAATGAACTTTACTAAACTTTATTGCAATAAACGCTATCATATATAGTTCAAAAGGACGATTGAGGAACACACAGAAAACCCCCTTAGAGAAAAAATGCACACAACCATACATACCTACATAAGTACATACATAATAGGTGCTTTGTCAACGTCACAACAAATTTCTTTTAGCGAAGCTCAATTTCCACTGGTTGGTTGTACGGAGCATGTTAAGCAAGCAATAAAATGAAGCAAATATGGGAACGTGACAAGAACAAGGAAATAATAGACTGCCTCTCATGGAATGGAGCGAAATTACAAAAACAAAAAACCGAACAAAAAAATTGTGAAGTTAAAGAAAAGAGTTTTCTTATTTGTATGAAAAATTGAACTCATTTCAGGCTTATGATATATATATTCCTGTTAAGGCTCAACAAAAGCTTCCCATTTATATTGTCTCTGCACGGCCTGGCACCAGTTGAAAATACCAAGCGAAACGAGAACTCTTTCCACCTGATCCTTGCAATGGAGTGACGGTCTTTCTCTTACTCTCGGTCCACCAGCTGGTAATGCAATGATGACTATCAAAGCTGGAGTACTCTCATCAATTGTGACGGCTTAGCCTATACAATGGTTCCTAGGCAGATGAAATAATTTGCAACTCCATTGTCAACAACAGGGACGTGAGATCGTCAATATCATCGACGTGTGATAGCAGTTGTACACTCTTATAGAAGATTGCAACTTCTCAGCTCAGCTCTGCAGCTGGTACTATTTTCTCCAGCGCTAAACTGAAGAACTTACACGCTAGAAAGTCACCTGGTCTGCAACCTCGCTTTATGTCGAACGGCTTGGAGAGTTCCCTACCGATCCTGCTGGAGCTTTTAATGTTGCTTAATGTCAGCTTGCAGAGAGATATATGTTTTGGGATACCGATATCGGACATTGTGAGTTTTTTCGTGCTAATTTAGTCAACTTTAAAATCGACGAAAAGGTGGTGTGTCGTTTGTTTTCCTATGGGTCTTTTACAGGCTTTGATGCATGGGGAATTCACTAGATCGGAAACCACGCTGATAAGGTTCAGTCAAGGTTTTTCCACCATACATTAACGCCGTTAAAATCAATAACTGGTCTCCAGTCTCGAAGCCTTCTGTGAGCAATGGATTCTTTTTATAGTTTTTTCTTTGCATTACCCAGCGCGGCCAGCTTCTGAAGCACTCACACATTTCGACCTCTTTCTTTGTTTGGCTGCAAATATGGCTTGGTTCCCACTAAAGCTCTCTGTATAGATACCGATAAATACCGGATAGATCCCACCCCTCAAGTGTTGTGGTTGATCGCGAGGTAGACAGTCTATTTCATATACACTGCTCATCGTATTAGGTCCTTTTCTGGCATTGTCGAATTGTTTCCATAGCAAAGTTTGCAATAACTTTTCACAGTTACCCTGTATCGATTATTGTTTAGTGCTCTCAGGTACCGGCAGTGCAAATCAAGTAGAAAAACATTCGGTTGACTTCGAAGCTTTCTTGTGTTCGTTGACGAGCGTTTTATGCCACACAGAAGCTGGTGTGTATATTCACTGTCACAAAATAATAATCCCAGTCTATGTTAAGCCCTCGGATCTTATGAACATCTAGAACAATGGAGGCATTTAGCTTGATGAACTTTCTCGTATCGAAATCTGACACTACAAACAGGGAAGTCGATCAGCCTCAACAACATTTGGAGATGTTTCATCATGAAGACTGATATTTCCGAAAAGTTCTGCCAAAGATATCTTCGGTACAGCGTTCGTCAGGTCACCCCAGATGCTCAAAAGGGCATATTCTGTCACGTCACTTTTCTTCTCCGTCGAGAAGTGGATGAAGAATATCACTTTGAGGCGGACTGTGGTGATACTTTCATCAACCAGAGTGAATATCAGGTCACAGCGTCAGAACCTCTCTCCCATCATGAATTGGATACCAAATTTTCGCTCCATTATATGGCTGCTGTATGCTGTAGTAGATTGCACAAAGACGCTATTTCTTTCATCTTTTCTCCGTTCAACACATCTTCTGCACCGGACATTTCAGTTCCACTCCTTCATATTGGGTTTCTTTAAACATTGGAAGGCGTCATCATCAAAAGAGGGGCCTCTAAGCCGAGGCTAATTTGTTTGATTTTTGACTTTCACACGAGTATAGCTTTATCGGCGGCCGCAACAGCCGAGTAGGGAGCATTGTATACTGCCCTCCGGAAGACCAGGGTTCGAATCATGGTCCGCCCAACATCTAAGGTTATAGAAAATCAAGACCCATACCACAAAAAGGGGGGAGGAATTTGGCGGAAAATTGTTTCAACGGATACAAAGCGCGAGGGGTCAACCTCACACCGTAGTTCGCCTCCAAAAGATGTTTGTTAGCCACCTAGAGGATACTTGGTATAATTGCTATAAGACCGGAAATCGTGAGCTGTTTGAATTCTATGCAAAAAAAAACATTTCAAAGAGCTGCCAGGTGCATGGAAGTCAAAAACTCTCTTCGCTTGTGTGAACTTCTCCAAATTGTATCTCCACCCTACCTCTAAAATGTATATGTAAAAAAAAAACTAAAAATTAGAACAAAATAAAAAATTTTAATAATTTTTTTTATTTATTTTAAGTTCACAACCCACAAGTGATAAAGTGAATTTTCAAATTGCGATCCTTTTATGGATTTTGATTGATTTAGTACCGCTGCCCGTGTTTATAGTCAATTTGCATATCCTTCATCAAATATATATATTATATTATGGGTTAACAGAGCTGTCTTTAATTTATTTTATTTCGCTCTTTATTATTTTCCCTTTATTTATTTTGTGTAATTTTCTTCTTTTTTCCCACAGAATCTCCACTTTGTAAGTACAAGAAATTCCAATTTATTTCTTAGCTTTCCACTTATCACCGCTAAAAAAACACCTTTTACGCCCGTCATAACCATTTATGTAATGCTTCTAAATCAACGCTGCGTAAATGCGGTTATTAGTATTTGCATGCTTTAACCCTTATCAATCAAGTCTGTTGACGTTAAAGACCGCGGCTGCTGTTAGTTGTGGAATTTTATACGATGCTATTACAATAAAAGCACTCAAGTGGTGTAATGATAAGGCTGAAGTGTACTTTATTTCTTATTAAATTTTTTTTTAGGAATTTATATTAAAAAGGAAGCTGAAAATATAGAATATTGCTTACTTGAAAGTTTATTCACTTTTTATTCAGATTTATACAACACTTGCAAAAATTTCTATTACAAATCGCACGTAAAATGTTACTCATACGCCATGGCTTGCTGGTAACAAATATGGCATCATAACTGCGAATTAATCGACAAACTCTTTTTAATTATTATTTATTATAACCATTTAACATTTAGCAAAAAATTCCAGCTCGCTAAACTTCTTTGCCAGATTCATTTGAATCAAATGAACGTTTGCCCTCGAACGATTTACTTTCGCTGTAAAGAATAGAGAGCAAAAACTCGCCCACAATCAGATTTGTTTGAATTGTTTTTTTTTCTTGTTTTTGTTTTTGCATTTTTACAGAATTGAAATTTACATATATACATTGCATTTGTGCAGCCAACACTGTGTGTGACGTTTGAAAAAAGTAAAAAAAAATTAAAAAGGAAAAAAAATATTTCCATAAAAAATGTTACACAATAACAATGTCAGTCGCAGAAGCAACCAACCAACCAACCGAGCTTCAAAATGTAGCAAAAAAACATAAAAAAAAAATATGAAAAAGTATTCAAAAAATATTACCAAAGCTACAGCAGAGAATATGAAGAGTTCAATGAAAATGTTTGCTCAATGAAAAATTTATTTTCACTAGACCAAATTTAATAAAGGCCTATCAAAAGGACATGCAGGCAGTGAAAATATATTAAATTCTAGTTTAAAACAAAACCAATTTTTTTTTACAAATTAATTTATTTTCGTTGCTTTTGTTAGTCGAAAATATACACATATTTTTTACCATCAAAATTTTTTGGCATGCATATAATACATGTAATATATATTGAAATAAAATTTGATAGTGTCTAACACACATTTCAAAGCATACTAAAAGCTTTCATTTAGCAAAATTTGTTGATATGGGTCTCATGTTCATTCAAAAAAAAAAATAGTTTTTTAAATAAAAACTTTTAAATACAATTTGTTACAGATTTTTATTTATTTATTTATTTTTTCAGTTTAATTACCAACTAATTTTTAAATTGTATAACAGTCTCTGCATCTACATTACATCGGCATTGAGGCTCTTTATTGGAAATATTACTGCGTAAACTTTTTAGCTTTTTATTTTATTCATATTTAAGTGGACAGAAAATAAAGCGAAATAAAATTGATATACACGTATGAGATCAAAATATCGCTAAATTAGTTATAATGCAAATTTTCAACGATTGGCTTTGCGATTTATTGAAAGCCTCCAGTAAGATTTCGTCCACTTTGAGAATTTAGTATTCTTCTGTGTGTATTGTCAGAACATTTACGCCTGAGATATCATCTCCACAAACTAAATGCAGTGCACACAAGATGACGAAACCCAGGAACATTACATTTGTTGGAGAGTTTTCGGTCTTCAACCGATAGAAAAGCTACATCTTTCACGATCTTAAAATGCCATAAGCTTCTAAGGGAGTTTTTGATAAGGAAGTGGCGGGATCGTTGGGACACTAGTACCAAAGGTTGCGTCTCTTAAGGATACATTTGGGATGTCTCGCTTGTTGTAGAAAATACAGACTTCACATTTTCTCTGAGTATGGGTTTTCTACTAACCAATCATGGGTCTCTCAAGGCCTCTCTGCTTGAGAGGTACTTGAACGAAACGGCGAGCTGTGAGTGTGGTACAAAGCGAGAGGATTGAGTGCATGCCCGATGTACACAGACATTAGGCACATGGGGGGTATGGGAATAGTTAGCACAGATAGACAATATGTGATATGAGATGTTGTCTCATATGGAGATAACATAAGTGTGTGCGAGTTGTTTGCGCATGAAACCTTTAGACGGCTAAGACTTCTGCAGTTTAATTGACCTTTAGGTTGGGTGTTTAAATTAGCATGTTTGAGTTAGTACGCGGCGCAAGTGATCCAACCCCAGGCCATCAGTTCGGTGCTGTATGGAAGTTCAATTTATAGTAGCTTCGGCTACGAGGTTTGACCTGAGACCAAAATCTGGTATCACGGGTAGCAGCAGCCTCGGAACTTGCTCAGATCTGCTCATGTGGCAAGGTGCCGTCGGGGAGTACCATGATGGTTGTGGTTTAAATTCAAATACAGGAAGAGTTGACCTTCTGTCAGCTCAATATGGAGTTGCATTGTAACCGGGTGCCGGACTCATAGTACGACAGATATTGAGATAGACCTGGAACCCTACCAAGGTGGTTAGTGTCCATTGCACACGTCCGCAGTGTTTTTGAGCAGCATGGTTAGGCCCACCTCAGCAGGTACTCACGTTAAACATGTCGGATGATACCTTTCACGGTATGCACACATCCAACCCCAAGGAGGTGGTTTGAAGAAATTAAACCAGTTTATAAAACCGAGTAGTGCGAGGGTCAGATCCTTCCCTGTTGAACCAACCAATCAACCAAAAAATCAACCAATCACCTTGCCAATTAGAGTTTAGTTGTTTTGGTACTGTAAGATCACAAGACTAGCCAAACAATGTATGGTATAGCAAACTCACTCATTGCTTGCGTCTACTAACTTCAAAGGAGTACCACTAGCCGAGTAGCGGCCGCGGTTAGTGTGGAGTGGTTAGCGTTTCGTACTGTCATTCGGAAGGCCCGTGTTCAAATCCTGGTGTGACTAACATCCAAAATGTTATGGAAAATTAGTTTAAATATAAAATCAAGTAAAATTTTCTAATTGCGGTCGCCCCTCGGCAGGAAATGTTCAGCCCTCCGAGTGTATTTCTGACATGAAATAAAGGCTCCTCTTAAAAAAAAACCACCTCGGCCGAGCTCAGCGTTTACAGAGTGCCAATTATATATATATACCACTAAACTTGTTGCAAGTTAGTTGACGGATATCGTCACTTACAATTACAACAAGCACAGAGACTATTAATCCCCTACTGACCGCATCTAACCACAGAGCGTGTAAACTCGATACGCTTGCAGGCAGCTGGTGAGCTGAAATGCATACGTCTTCGACACACACACACACACACACATATGTATATATGATGAACGCGACAATCTGCATTTATTATTCTACCAAAATGATAAATGGCACACCAAAGGTTGGTAACGCAATGTGGTCCAGTGGTTGCACATACACACATACACGTATTGGTCAACATAGAAACATACAAACATACAAATAAATGCCATATAAGCAGATAGTATAAGCAACTGAACGTGCTGGACTGCTGATTGTATTTGACGCTTGAAAAATGACAACAATGCAGTGCAGTCGAACGACAACAATAGCGGTAATAACGGACAACATGACTTTCTCCGTTGAAAAGAGAAATACCAAAAATGACAAATGAGACAGATGAGTTGGGGCAGATGAGCAGAGCAGGAAAAAGGAGAAGATTGCGAAGTGTATGACGGTCGAGCGCTGCAATCCATTTCATGCACTTTTTGTGTAGAGATGAGAAAGCAAGAATATTTATTGTAGAGACTACATTGCTTATCTACTTTGTTTGGTTTTTTTTGTGCTCCTCTGCTATGTTCTTTTATGCTTTGATTCATCCATTCCATTCGATCAATGACAAAACACTTGCACGTGCTTCCACTGAAGAACTGAATTATTTCCCTGCTACTCAAGTCCAATTGTATATAAATATATACATATATACATAGATACATATATGTATTGTATGTATAACTGCTAACTGCTTGTTTGTGCTGTGAAGCGTTATTTTCTCTCAAGGGTGCAGCTAAAGTGTGCTTTGTCAACGAATAAGAATGCACTTGGCCTTGGACAAGAGTGCAAGGATGCAAGGATGCACACTGAGGACATTGTCTGGTTAATCAAAAAAAATATAAAAATAACCAAAAAGGAAAAGAAAAAAGGAAAAGCAACTACCTGCTAGATAATGGAGAATCATAAAAATTGACTAATGGCGCAATAACTCAACTCTGGTGGACGCAGAGCAGAATTTTTCTCTCAAAAATGGCTAAATTTGAAAATGTTTTATTTTATTTGACACTGAAAGTGTGTAATATTTTATAGAATTTTTAGTGAAAGTTTCAAGCATAATCAGGTATAATAAACAGGTGGTCATCTAACGGGAGGTCCAGGAAACAGGCTGTTTCGACGTGATCGTGCCAGAGGGAAAGGGGTATTAGATGAGTTGGCTTTGAAGCGTGCACAGAGGTGGTTAGTTTCTTACGTAATCTTATTGCAAGCAGGACATACGTTGAGTATGTTGACGTCAAGTCGACTGCTATATCCAGATCATAAACTTGCCACGAGGTCATCTAACTCTTGGTGGACCATTAACATGAAGATGTTGACGTACTCTCGATAAATAGCATTTAAAGTCTAACAGGATGACTTAACCTTTTCAGCTTCTCTTGTTTATGATGCTGCAAAGAGTCGATGTAGTCTAGTACTCCCTTACTGATATGCCTTGGTAGAGCTTCAGCTTCTATTAAGTGTCTGTTGAGATCATCGCGAAGATAGTATTCCAGTAGATATTACTACACAGCATAACATTAAGCTTTCTGACTTTTGGCTTAGATATTGCGATCATTTTAGTTACAAGTATTCCATTCCAAGCACTTTTGGAGTTTCTCTGCCTCCTTTATCTACAATAAAAATATATCCATTCGGATTACAAAGCAGTTTTTTCAGTGCTTGCATTAAATTATTTCCTTTCATCAATTATTTATTCATTTATTCATTTATTTGTCTTTATTTAATATGCATTTTAACAAAAATGGATTGCTTTTCTCTTAAGTACTTAGATAAGTGTATAAATTTGCATATGTTAATTTAATTTACTATTAAAAGCAAATAACGGTAATCCTTATTTGTTTATTTTTTGGTATGGAAAGTAAATATTCCAATATGATATATTATATATTTATTATTTAAGGCTGAAATTAGTAAAAAACAAAAATATACATTAAAATACAAGCGTCAAAAAAATTATATTTTTTTCCATTTTACGTTTTAGTATTGGGAATAATTCGCAATTTCGGCATGACACATATAGATTAAACTAAATATCTATTTATATATATACATTTTTCAAACCACATATGTATACCATTAGTATGCGTTTGAAATGCAAACAAATAACAAGAAATGCATCAAAATAAAATTTATTATTTATTTATTTTCTTTTTTTGTGCAAAATTTTGCCAATTGGCACACGTCATCCCAGTATAAAAAATTTCATAACAGTGAATTTTTAAACCAGGTGACTAAGTACAAATCTGAGTAATGCCGTAGATATTATCTTCTTCTTCTTCTTCTTCTTCTTCTTCTTCTTCTTCTTCTTCTTCTTCTTCTTTATTGTAGCCAAGATAACAACAGCTTGCTATTCAGCCCTTCGGTGGTTGGCGCCAATTGGAGATACCTAGCACAAATAGGTTCTTATCCACCTCATCGAACCGAGTGGAGCCCTGCCTCTTCCTCTGCTTCCACCGTCGGGTACTGCATGGAAAACTTTCAAAGCTGGTGTGTTCTCATCCAACCGGACCAAATGAACCAGCCAGTCTAGCCGCTGTCTTTTGAATTGCTGAATTATGTCAATGGCGTCGTATATCTCATACCACCGGCTATATTCGCCATTCCCAACTCGTAGAGGACCATAAATATAATAAAATATGCTAATGGCGGTTTAATTTTATTTTGTTTAGTGTCATTAATAATTCGAAAATAGACTAATTGAAGTAGAATTTAATAATATCATATTGACAACAGTTTTTCTTTTGCCACAAAAACCACTAAAAGCTCATTATTTTATACAACAAAAATTATTTCAATACAAACAAGTAAATTACTTTTAAATTCAGTGGAAATAAACAATTCACCAAACAAATTTTTGTGGGCGATATGTAAACAAGGTATGTATGTACGAGTGTGTATATAAACCCTGCAAAAATTGTTTGTCCCTATTGTACATGGGAGTAATCCAATAGGCACTCCTCTTTAGTGTAGTATTCGATTAACTGCCGTCTAGCTACAAGCTCATTGTAAGCCGATGATTACTCGTGTTTGAACGATCACAAGCGATAACGGTTTCATGATTAACCAAACAATTTCCGGAGACTTTCCGGTATTAATAAATATTTAACACGTGCATGGAGTAATCGCCTTGTTTGCAGGGAAGAGTACATGAATTAAAGTTTCATCTTACTCATACACGTACATACATATGTGCATAGGGTATCTATATCTATATATTTGATTATATTCGTACCTATTTTAAAAACGTGCGCAAAATGAGGTAAGCGTGCGAAATATTTATATCGACTGCAGAATTTTATTTATTTTTATATATACGTGTAAGGTTATCCGTTTTGAGGTTTCAAAAGTACCGGGCTGCATTTTGGCATCTATCAAACTTGGATGTCAATCCAAACATGTTTTGTTTTTGCTAAAAATCAGACATTTATGAAAATGTATCGCTCAACAACCACCCAACGTGTTCAAAGTGTTAAAATCAACTAGAGAAATTGTGATACGAACGTTACCCGCGATTTCGTCGTTGTGCGCTTACTCTGTTACATGCAACTTTCTATGAGAGAAGCAGGTTTCCTTTAAGTTTGCGTATATTTTTATTGCTAATTGTAGTTTGATGGAATCCTTGGAATAAATACAGATTTCCTTGAAAACACCCTGTTTGTATAGAAGCATCGAATATATTTATTTCAATGCAATGCTTTTACCTGTTCAACTATTAATTCGTGACTTAGGCTTGTTCATATTTTATTGCTAATATGGCACGCTCACATACCCATTCTGCGGGCTTATCGCGAACATTATTTATAATGGGATAAGTTTTAAGTAAAAGTTCTTATTTTCAGGCTTCCAATGTCAAAGCAGATCCAATAAATAAATACTAAAATTAATAAAAAAAAGTTTTTTCCACTGAAGGGCACAAATGAGATCACTTTACACATGGTTTAACTTCATGAGCTCGCGTTCTTCTGGGTACTACTGGTAAGATATGCGGAACTCCTCCAACAGCATGGTGGTAATTCTAAGCAATATCATGTTTGCGTCTAACTTTGACCAACACTGAATTGAATTTAATAAGAAAAGTCTTATCTGTTCCACAGACAAAATAAAGATATCCACAAGCCATTACTCAATACTTAAAAGTTTTTTGCAATGGATATGGCTTTGCTCGTTTCTGTTAAGGAATTGAATTTGTCACTGCCCCCAACTATATTTTAGGCCGGAAGTTATTTCCGTAACAAATTTTATGTAAATCAAACAATAAATTTAAATTGGTCCCGGGTCTACTTTCATGGAGAAATTGTACCATATTTTATTTAAATCACACAATTTAATAAAATAAATTAGATTTTTTCCAGGAGAATGATTCCAGATTCACTTCCCGAAAATCATTTCTTATCAGAGGAATATATCATATGCAGAACACACCACCCAGGGTACCGGTCACTGTGATCAGTAGTTTATACTGTGGGTTGATCCTTCAGTCATTTGCGGCAGACCTTTTTTTTATATTAAAATTACTACAACTACTGAAGCAATTGGTAAGGCTTAAAAATAATTTGAACATACTGAATCGGCTACAGATATTGTAAGGACTGTACATCATCGTTTCGCTCGTTGCGCCCCAAATATCACTACTCTAAGTGAAAGTGTAGTCCATGTGTGTATTTTTCGACGTTATAAAGTGCTGAAACGCTCTTACGGCACATTACGGCGTACTTTGCTCATGAATTTTTATGGACTTATACCTTCATCCATATAAAGTTCAGCTCACAAACAGCTGAAGCCACTATTCACAAGGCCGTGCATACTCGTACATTGATCGGGTGATTGAATTCTTCAGAAACGAAGCACATTTCTCCCTCGCGCGAATCGTAAGTAAGTAAAATGGTGGCTATTGGAGCTCAAAGAATACTAAGAAAAATTGAAGACAGTCCATTAAATAAAAAAAACTAACTGTCTGGTACGCTCTTTGGTCCGAAGTTGTGATTGGACTTTACTACTTTCAAATCGAAGCGTTATGGTAGTTTGTTAACCGATTTTTTTTTAGCCTGCAATTGAAGCATATAATTTGGACAATATATGGTTTCAACAGGGTTGTGCCGAGTGCCCCACAACACGAGCAGAAATGGCTTTGTTGCGTGAGTCTCTCGTCTTGACAATGTGAATTAGCCATCGATTGATGAGCAATTTGACACCGTTGGACTTTCTTTTGTGAGACTACGCGAAACAACTTACTTAAGCGCATAAACCTTTAACTCTTGAGCACTTGCACATTAACATTGGTCAAGTTTTGGCTGAGTCAATATGTGTCAAAAAGTGGTCGAAAATTATCTCAAACGCCAAAGGTCCAACTTTACAATGAAAAATGAATTTCATGAAAAAAAAAATTATTTCAAAATGGATAACCCTGTATATGCAATTTAATAGGGATATGTTCATATACTCGTGCATGTGTGCACACGCTTGAAAGGGTTCCACAAATATTTACCATGCGGTTTTTCGTGCAAAACGTGCTTTACCTGCAGCATATATCACAAGCAGGCATACGTACAGATGTATGTGTATATACATATGTATATGTACATATAGATAAAATTGCAATGTGGAGAAGAGACGTTAATGTTTTTATTTAAAAATATAGAAAAAACACATGTTTATTTTAATTTACCTAATACTCTCTCTTTCACAGAGTGGCATATGTAAGTGTGTGAGTGAAAAAAAATATTATACTAATTCTTATTCCATTTATTGTGCATTGTTAATGAACTAAATGAAAATTAAATAAATTAAAATATTTTTATAAATTATATATAAGCCTATACCTTTCAATATTACAGGTATATAATCTCCTCTAGGCAAATTCACCTCCGAAATTCATGCAAAACAACGGTGCCAAGGATATCACTTCTAACTCCTAAAAATTCGAAGGCACTTCGAACACACCTTCATACTTACATACTTCGTTTTTTGTTACTTAGAACCGACAGCCAAAAACCAAATACAAATCCACTTGTACCAAGCAAGCGGATTTGGCTGTGGTTCACCTACACACGTTTCTATATATTTATGATATAAATTTACAAGCTCTTCTGGCCGTACAAAATCCACTCTGCTTACGTGTATGTATGTGCGCGTGGTAAATATTTGCTCACGTGTAAAATTGTTGCGGAATAACCTGCCGAGCGGAAGGATTTTCTACTCTCTCATAGTGGTTGCACAATGTACATTAATATAAACGTACGAATATATGACTTCGGTTTACCTTTAGCTTGAAGCATGCATCGTAGGTATATCCTGGAGTGTGTTTTGTATTATTTTTCAAATAAGGTAAATTTTATACTTTTGTACTTTAAAATATTCAATATCTTAAAAGTTACTACTTTTTTGAATTCGTTTTTCAAATATTCAACTCACTTCACAGCAAACTACTTTTAACATGAGAAAAATATAATTTAGACAAAAGATCGTTAAACAAACAGATGGGCATACCTATATCAACCCATCTCGTCATCCAAACCATCTTTTTCTTCTTTATTGGCGTTAGTGCCGGTACGAGATTATAGCCGAATCAATAATATCGCCCCATTCGTTCCTTCCTTTCGAAGTTTGGCACCAATTGGAAATACCAATTGAAATCAGGGCGCTCTCCAGCTGATCCGTCGAACGAAGTGGAGATCTTCTTCTGCTCCCACGGATTAGAACTGCACCCGTATACTTTCAAAGCTGGAATGCTCTCACTCATCCCTCGTACAGCTCATCGTTCCATCGGCTGCTGTACTCGCCGTTACCAACTCATAGAAGCCCATAATTTTTACGCAAAAAATTTCTCTCGCAAACTCCTAACGCCGACTCATCAGCGTCGGGTAGGACGGGTATGATGCGCGACTTGTAGAGTTTAATTTTCGTTCATCTATCGAGGACTTTACTTTTCAATTGCCTACTCATTACAAAGTAGCATCTGTTGGCAAGTGTGATTCTGTGTGGGATTTCCAGGCTAACACTGTTGTCGGTGTTCATACTGGTTCCAAGATAGACGAAATTATCTACGACTTCAAAGTTATGCATGTTAAAGTGACGTGAAAGCCCGGTCACGAATGCAATGTCTGTTTTTTGGATGACAGGAGATATTTCGCCTCGTTCACTACCTGACCCATATGCTTCGCTCCTTTATCCAGTCTGGAGAACAGGAATTGATGGCCCAGTTGTTTCTTCTGACCTTGTCACGTGCATCACACTTTTCGGATGGCGTCGATGTCAGCGTTTACTTTTATAAGGACAGAAAAGTACTGTGCAGGGATGCCTGCCATATTGAGGGACTGCAGAATCCAACGGCCCTCAAAATATGAACCTTAAATCGTCGTGTATGGATGATTATACTAAGTTTCTTGTTGTAATTATTCTTTGATGGATATCAAACCTTACGCACAGCCAAAATGGGTTTGCCTTTTAGCTTTGGTCAGCCTTCGTCTTACAAGGATATGAAACAGCTAAGCAGCAGCACCTTTTCAATTAAGGGACCAAACATTCCAGGTGCATGGCCTTAAATTGTGAGGTTTGCGGGGGTCTTCGCCCGAGGCTTTTTTTCATGTGGCGCGTCCCAAACCCTAAGTATTAAGGCAGGGGGATTAACCTTCTCACTTTAGCTTTCCTTTAAGTGAATGTTTGTTGACTAACCAGAGGATACGTGTAAACGAATCGTTTCTGTCTGTTTTCATGTAAACTTCTCAATTATGTGAACTGCTACACAAGACCCCATTGTTCAAATTCGGTATAATTTTTAATTAAAGTATATCTTTTGTCTCTGATACTTAAGCGTATAACGTCTTAATAAAATCACAATAGAGAAAAGGACTTTGACAAGTCTGCACTTTCGATGCATAAAAATTTTGAATATATAAATTCAACAACTTGAAAGTCTAAAAACTGTTCACACAGGCACTTAATTGGCAATTAAGACACTAGGTGTATTCAGATTTTTTGTATTTATAATAACTTCTCAGATATCTGGCAATTAATAACTAATTGGCAGGCAGTTCTTGTCCAATTGCTTATGCTTTTCTGTGAATTTTAAAAGAGCATAACAAAGAATTGGTTTACCGTAGTCTCAGTATAATAGGCAATTTTGAGCTTGATAATTTGAGTGTTAATTTGTAAAATGATAAAAGCCCCTGAAATTTTGCTCGAAATTTCAAGAATTCATTACTAAATTCATGCGACGACAGAAGCTCAAAGCAAAAGAATCCAACGCAAGCAGCACATACATTTAAATGCAAAGTAAACGAGCTTTGTTACGAGTGCAGCGAAAGCTTTAAAGGATGCATAACTTCCTTTGGAACATGCTCGTATCAACGTGCCCACAAATAAGTAGTGTACGTAAGTAGTGGCATTTATACGAAAATTTCAAGAGATTGCAATGTCAAACTTAACAACAACACAATTGACAACTACTACATTAATTTGAATGTTGTTCATGTTTGACTCTTTTCTTGTTTTTTTCTTTTTTTGTTATTTTTCCAACCTCTCCTTTGTCAGTGTGCAGTCAGTCGTTGCTCCCCCCCAATCTCCTTCCAATATTTTGTGGCATGAAAACGTATAAACGAGTATTTATGTGCATAGATATGTGTACTCGTATGGCAACCTGCCAAAATGAATATTTGCATTGTAAAAATCTCATCGTATTTCTGTTTGTCTCTCTGATATTCTGGCGCCTTACATTGCTTGCAGCCACTTCGAGTTAACAGACAGTGAAAGCATACATATATGCTTCTATATGAAGTATATAGAAACGGGAGTATATATGGTACAAGCATATATGCATGTATGTAAGGTTTCTGCGGCCCAATTTTGTCGAGCGTATTTTGACATTCTCCAAAATCTGCTGCTACTTCTTTTCTATAACGGTCTCTGATAGCGTTCTACTGCCATCGGCATACTCGTATGTATGGAAGAATCATGTATTGTCAGCGGGAAAAGCTTTGTATTCGAAAAATTTTGTGTGCTTTTAATGAATTTGTATGTATGACTGGTTATACTATATGTACGCTTTATTATTTCGCAAGGACGAATGACGTTAGTTTGACCTTAAATTTTGGAATTTAATTTTCAATATTCAGGGCAGAGAAGAGAAGCCAAGAGTATTGAGGCTTTTTCCAGATTTCAAGAAAAATTGGTGGTGGTCAGATCTTCGTGACCATCTCTAGATCTACTGGCAAGCCATCAGCTCCAGGCGCTTTATTATTCTTTAAGTGAGCAATCGCTATTCGAACTCCGTCATATTATAATCTGGTTCGCCATATCAAGCGTTTGTAATTTCCCTGCCGTTCAGTGAGATGGAGAAGTGTTCCCTCCGTAGAAGGAGTATTCTCTGGACATGCGTTACCAGATTTCCTACTTGGTTCCTACATATTCCTGATTCGGTGTTAAATTATGCTGCAATTAACCGGATTTTCTAATCGATTTTTTGAAGATGACGCCTGCCAGCCAGCTTTTCATGCTCTTCGTGCTCACCCGGCCTCTCTCTAAGTTGTCTTCAAATACGTCTTGCTGCTCTCTGAAGTCGTGTATTCTAAATATCACAACGTGATCGATTTGATTGGGAAATTTTTGATCAGAAGACCGTAATGTATCTTGATGAGTTCTCTTGTGATGGAAGCTGGTACTAATCATATTTCTAATCTCATTGAGGTCGATCGGCTTCCGGCCGTTTGGGCTTGTTTCATCATGGAGGCCAAATTTATCGATTGTTGTGGCAAAAATACTCAACCTAGCGTTTAAATTGTCAAGCACACTTTAGACAACGTGGCGGAGGTTGTTTCCATAGGCTCATACTAGGAGCTCATAAAAAGAGTCTTTTTGTTCTGTCGAAGTGTGGACACAATCAGCGCATTCAACGCGCGGTGGAATATTAATGCCACCTTACATCCAATATCGAATCTGTACTTCCTTCTCTGGTCACCGTAGTAGATTTCACCTGTAGTAGAGGCACCTTCCCAATTAAGGGTTCGAATATTCCCATAAAACGTATACTAGAGCCATCTTCAAAAGGTGATGGATTCTAAAGTCTACGCACAACCACAAGCGACACGAGTTCTCACTTTAGCTTGCCTCCAAACGGATGTTTGTTGGTTACTTATAGGTTACTTATAGTTTACTTATAAGTTACTCATAGGTTACTTATAGGTTACTTATAGGATACTGTTTGAAAAATATGCTAAATACTCATTTCTGGCCACACTGAGCTAAATGGCAATAGAAAAACTTTCTTCAATTCTACTCATGGCTCATCCTACTGATCTCTGAACAAGTGCTGAACTTTGTTAAGACTGCTCTTGCAGAGTGAGCTCTACGAATTTCCGGTTCGGATGATGGTTGCTTATGGTACAGGGAGCACAAAATTTTCTAACGGGGTAGCCAACTTGTTAGCAGTGTCTGCTATTGAGCAAAGATTGTTGGGTTCGAAACCTTTCAAGCTATTTTTTGATCATTTATTAAGCCATTTTCACCATATATACACATTTCAAATCGGCTTGTCTCTCCAGCATGGGGTGTGTGGGCAACAAATTTTGAAGAATTGAAGTTGATCTTTTCCTTGCTTTATTTATTTATTTCTTTTCAAGTTATTTATAATTTTTTTCTTATTTTTATTTTAAATTTTCTTATCAATACTGTAAATAAGTATTAAAAATTTTCATTTTACCAATAAACTCTTCGACATATCCAAAGCAGCATTACAATTGCACATAAGAGTACATTTTGGTTTAAGCATATTTCTCTTTCACCTTTCCTATGTTTTCATTTACTACTACTTTTTCTGTCTACATACAAATAAGCTACATATTTGTGCTTTCAAAGTAAGTTGGTATTGTCGCTTGCAGGCTCTTACATTATCAATACAGCTACCTCAAGCTCTTCGTATTTGGAAAAAAAAATACAAAAAAAAAAAATAGAAAATTTAGTGAATTCAAAACCAACACTCTGAGCCCGTTTAGCCTTTGCCTGCATACATTGCCGCCTGACTGTTCTACTGATTGCTGTTTGGACATTTCGCCCCACTTGTCGCCGCCTTACCGCTTCTGCCTGTCAGGGACATCACATTAATGGACATTAAGCACAATTTAGGTCCACTTAAGTGTGACATTTCCCATCGTTGAGCTGTAGCTGCCTCTGCACTATTTTACTATTTTACTATTTTTCCAACTCACACCTTCTGCTCCCACATCATCTCAACTGGGGTGCTGCAGCTTTCATGGCATTCTTTCACTTGTCCTCTTGTCCAACATCTCCCACATAGCATTATTTCAATTTTATTTCTTTGCAAAGTTGTTACTTTAAGTGGTGTTTGTACTTTGCCAATGTAAATGTAAACGTTGTTATTGTTGTATTATTCGTTTTCTTTCTTTCTGTTTGTTTTTTTTTTTTTTTGAAACCTTGTTTGCTTGCCATTGCCGGTGTTCGAGTATTGTACCTTTGGTCTTTCTCTAGCGCTGACCGGCTGGCATTTTCTATTTCTTCCGCCCACTTCGTTTGCTGCATTACGTATTTTCATTTCACTCTTGTCCGTAATTTGCCTAACGGTTTGCTTAGCTAGCGCAATCGTCCACATTTCTACATCTCTTACATAAGCACAAATAAACGAGCATTTACTATAATCATATCGTAAAAAATGGAAAATATTTTTTTTTTTTTAATAAAGAAAAAATAGAATTTTTACCTTCTCATTTGCCTGAGGAAAAGAGGAATAGCAGTAAAAAAAAGTAATTCAAATTAAATTACAATAAGTGCAGTGCGTAAAAGTGACTACGGCAATTGAGCTCTGACAAAGTGGCGCACAAATATACATACTCATACTCATACTGATATCTCTCGTAACGATCATGTCAGCATTTAGCATCAGTTTAGCGTTGGCAACTCACAATTTAATTGGCTAATGCGCACGCGCCGGCTGGAAAGGACACAGACACTGCGCTAAGGGAATAAGTAATAGTAATGAAGACTTGCTGCCACATTGTATTATGCACGATAAGTACTTGGCGATTTTTGCTCTGTTGCCACTAATGCGATTTTGTTACTTACTTGCGGCGTTTGTGGCAAAGTAAATTTTCTTTGTTATAAAATTTGTCAATGAGTAGAGTAAGTAAATGAAGCGTTGTCTTTTTCGTTTTATTTGTCTTGTCTTGAGAGGCGCTCGACATGAAGCTCATTAAATTGCAAAAAAAAAATGCTAGATTTTTTAATTGCATTAAGACTTAATGTCAGTGCTACAGATGTGCAGATCAAGCGATAAACTAAAGTATTGATCATCTTCAAATAGTAGTCGGAAAATCATATAGAGACTATTCTTCCATTTCTAAAATATTTTCGATATTTTTCAGTACGAAAACTGTTTTAAAACTTAATCTACATATATAATCAATTAATTTACATTTCAATTTATTGACTTTCGAAACTAATTAATATGTATAAATATATATCGATACTCAAATAAGAGAAAAGTATCGACATATCCACAAAATAATCGATATGTCTTAAAATTTAATATTTATTTAAAAAATTTTGGAAAATTATCGATGTTTAAAAATATTGATAATTAAAAAAAAAACCGTGGAGGTTCATTAAGCAAACGACTTTTCAAAACACACGATATTTCCAAAAAATTGATATTTCAATAAAATCGATAAATATACGTGTAGTCAAAAAGATTTAAATTTAAAAATTTCGTATTCGTAGTTTTTTCTAGTACTTATCAAACTTTCTAAAAAATCATCGATATATTATTTAAATATAATCGATAGATCCAAATATAATCGATATTTTAAAAACAAATGGACATCTTCAAAAACTAATCGTTTTTTTTTTAAATTAATATATTTAAATATAATCGATAGATTCAAAAATAATCGATATTTTAAAAATAAATCGATTTTTTAAATTATCTATCGATTAAAAAGTAATCGATATTTTAAAAATAATCCAATATATTTAAATATCATCGACACATACAAAAAATAATCGTTTTTTTTGTAAATAAATCGGTATAGGAAACTTTAGGTGTGTGCTTCACCTCGCGTCGTGGGCTCGTGGCGTGGCCTCCTAGATCGTGCGATTTAACAATGCTGGATTATTTTTTGTGAGGTTATGTGAAGTCGCTTGTCTACACAGATAACCATGAGGTTGGTGCATTATTTCTGCCATACGAACACAATGATTGGCCGAAAACTCTGCCTTTCAGCTGGATTTATGCTGATATACAATATTCCATTTCACCTGACACTAAAATTTATTTATTTATTATCGCTAACATTAATCCATCTGCCGTTCACAATTTACCGATGAACTTCTTGTGCTTATCCCACAAGCTTTCATTGTCTTTGTTTTCGCAAACTTTCTTGGCATTTTCTCGCGGAATTACTTTAACCAAATTGCTCACCTTTAAACCGCTTAAGTCAATCTTAATTTATTGTACATCCCATTGGCTGCATATCAATCGCGGTTTGTTTGCTTTTTGTTGTTGTTGTTGTGTCCTCGTGCAATTGACAGTTGCCAGTAAACGAATCAATGTGTGGGAAATTAAGTTAAATCTATGGTATTGACTTTTCCTTTAACCTTGCGATAGTAATAACGGAAATGCACCGTTGATTAAATTGTGTCACTGTTGATGGGAAGTTAGTTGGCAGTTGATTATCTTACGGTTAAGAGGCGTCCGCTCTGTGTAACGGGAAATAAACAACTACTTGGGAATTCAGTAAAATTAAATCAAGTAAGCGGTAAGCATTTAATAGGTTATTGTAATGAGGAAACGAGCACTAAATTTGTAAGTAAAGAGACTGCGCTGCGTCCAATATTCGGTCGACATAATCGCCCAGCAGAGTCGGTAATTCAGAGATGATCGAATAAGTCCATTCACTATGGCATGGAACAACAGGAGCTGGACTTATCCACTTCATGGAAGATTTTGTGGAAGGATCTTGGTTTATGGGCCTGCCAAATCCAACTCATGCAAGAATGGAAACAAAATGATCAGCAAGTGCGTCGCACGTTAGGTGAATGGACGATCCAAAACTAGATGGTCACCGATTCCGAGTTTGAAAAGAAGAAAATTGTGTACACCGATGAAACTCCCTTTTGGTTTAATGGTTAATTGGTTTAATCCCCGAGCCATTATTGGGACGCCGTTAATTCCTCAAAAAGTCACTGTTTGGTGTGCTCTACGAGTAGAAGGAATCTCATTGGTCCATATTTCTTCAAAAATGAAGCCAGCCATAATATTGTAGTCCATGGCAAACGCTGTTGAGCCACGATTAATGCCTTTTTCATACCTGATGGAGCATGTTGATGATGTGTACGATATTTGGTTCCAACAAGATGGCGCTATATGCCATACAGCTAAGCAAAGATTTATTAATTTATTGAAGAAAAGTCTTGTTGGGCACGTTATCTTGCGTCGTGGGCCTGTGGTAATGCCATCGCTGGACTTGTTTTGTTGGGTTATTTAAAGTCGCTTGTCTACGCAGATAAGTTCGAGACGACTCACATCTTGGAAGAGAATATTCGGCTCGTTACTGCTCACATGTGGCCTCAGTTGCTGCAAAGAGTGGTAGAAACTTTGGTCTCTCGACTGAAGTCAGTCGTGCTGGTCACTTGTTCTCATTTTTTCAGAGAATATACGAGCAGTCTACTGACTGCTCACCGACTGAGCCGTTAAAATAGTGATAGAACTTTCAGGATAACCCATTTACTTCACCTAGAATTTCCCACCATCATTGACGATATATTCAGACCTTACTCATGTGACCAGGAAACCTAGAAAAAACAGTGAGGCAAGGATCCTATCCCCGTGTGGGCTACCAACTGGTGCTGCTTTGATTGAGGTTTTTGGAAAGATTTATATACCATAAATGTCCTTAGCAGCGAGGGCGAACACTGTAGAGGTTGGAGCAAGTAATGGAACATAGCTGCTGCCCTGGTTATGATATTTTGTTGTATTATGAAAATCTTCGATGCAGTATTCACTTATGGAAACAGAGAAATAGCAAGAACTCCACTCTTTTGAAAGGATTCGGTGGAGCTAGCATAACTTGGCGTCGGTTAGCGTTCCATTTTGGACTCGGTAATAATCACATAAGCGATGCCTAAGCCAATAAAGAAAAAGGAACCTCTTTCAGTTTCATTTCGGCATAAGTTTGCTTCGACTTACGACAATATGAGTTTTGTTCCCAGCTTAACTGCGCCTTTGCTGTGAATAATTTTCATCAGTTGGCAGTTTACCATTCATTTCGTGCCTACCGTTTCCCTTTATGCCTGTTTCGATCAGAGGACGTCTGTTTAGCTGTCTTCTGAAGAGAGCTCTGACAATCCAGAACGATTTTATAGATTATCATCACAGAGTCTTATGCCTTTAATGCATGTTCTAGGAATGTGAGGGGTTTCGTTGACCCACTAAAGTAGTCCGGCAACTTGAATCAGAGTTCGGTGTTACCGCCACATTTTATATTTCTAATTTAATTTGAATGAAATTTAAGTCTCCTTTGGCGAACACACTTAAACTTCACGTGAAGTTGCATTTGTACTACTCACAAGTGTACCTCAACATACGTATTTATTTACTACACATGTTAATGAGCAGCATATGTGTTCATCCTCACGTTTGCGTCAAGTTTGCTAGCTTACAGAATATACTTTCACACCTCAACTCAAATCAGCTGCCTCTAGCGGTTTGTGCTGTCCTGAGGGCCTACTTTTCAGCAGCATTTCCAGCTGTCTGTCTCGTTAGTTACCTATTGAGAAGACACGGACAGCCACAGCCAGACACATGCAGGTTTTCTTCGCCTTTGCAGGCCTTCCTTGTCTCGAATACGTCCTTTGCCTTAATGCGTGACATTGACACAACGTGCCGTATTCTACAATAACAACAAAACAGTAAAAATGTAGCTGCCTTCTTCGTTTAACAATGAACGTCACGTTCTTTTTGTTAAATTGAAAAAATACTGTCTATTGAAAGAAAATAACAGAAATTATTCGAATGGAAAATGAAAAGATACAGACACTGTTGTTAAGATAAAAATATGTGTGTGAAATAATAATATTAATAACAACTAAAGAAGTGTGGAGTAGAAAGGCGGAGGCATGAGTTGGTATGTAAAAGTGTAGCAGAAAAACTGGGGAAAAAAAGAAAATTTAATTTAACACTTAAACTTACACCTGTGAGAGCAGAAATTGAAGCTTTAGGAATATTTGATATAAAAGAGTTTAAAATTTGGAGCTTAAGTGTTGTTTTCCAGGAAAGGTTAAGTCCTAGAAGCTTATCATTATCCCTTCCTCACAAACCATTATCTTCAGAACACCTTTTGACATAAGGAAGGGGCGCCGCTATAGCGGTAATAAGCAATAAAAGCCGGTTCTGAAGGGTTAGGAATTTACTGAAGTTTATAAGCGATGAGTGATGGTTAGTTAGTGCTTACGTTAAGGACTTTAAGTACAAGAGACTGCTTTGGTTGGAGTCAAACGCAATCAGCCGGCCCAAACCATCTCCAAACCAGAATTGACGTCCAAGAATGTTTTGTTATGTGTTTGGTGGAATTGTTATGAGCTCCTCCTCTACGGCCAAACTGTTCTGTCAGCAATTAAACCGTCTGAGGGAAGCATTCATCCAAAAGCGCCTATCCAACAGGAGGGGATTTATGTATCATCAGGACAACGCCAGGCCACACACATCGATAGTGACTCACTAGATGAGTGAGATGAGAGAGCTTGGTTGGGAGGTTGTTATGCATCCACAAACCGATTATACCAATTACTTGCCAATAGGAACAAGAGTTTCTCTGAGAGAGGCTTAATGACATTACCTTCAAAATGGCTAAAAGTTGTCGAGCAATACGGGGCATATTTGACAGAAATCGAATTATTCTAACTATGGTAAAGGAAACCTACGATTTAATTTGTCAATAATGGATGACTTTTTACTTGAACAATAATTGGCGCTTTGTAACCGCTAAAGCGGCTTTCGGTCGAGGTCCTCCTCCAATTTGTGGTGTCCGCCTTGATGTTTTTTATGAACAGCTTTTACCTCAGAAAAATTAACTTAATTTTTTATCTAAATAAATTTTATATCAATTTTTGATGTTGGTCGGGCCGACACTTGAACCCTGACCTTCTGAATGGATAAGGTAGAGCACTACCTCTGTCACTACCCTTTCCTAAGTATTTTTTTCTCAAGCAAACCAAGTGGTTTCAGCTCCTAAAAAGGTGAGAGGTATCTTTCCCAATAGCCTCCCATCGCTCCCATAGCGCCAGGTGGAAATATCAAATGAAACCAGGTCGCTCTCCATCTGATCCTTCCAATGCAGTGGGTACTGCATCGAATATTTTCAAAGCTGGAGTGGTTTCATTCTAGCCAGGGTTGCCGCTGTTTCTTCATTCTCTGAACCACATCATCGTTTACCTCGTACAGCTCATCGTTTCATCATCTGCGGTATTCGCCATTGCCAATGTGCAAAGGACCATAAAGCAAATATTTTCTCTCGATGACTCCCAAAGCCGACTCATCAGCTGTCGACATCATCCACGCCTCTGCGCCATATAGTAGGACCGGTATGATGAGCGACTTGTAGGGTTTGAGAAAACCCCATTTAAACTTTTACACGAGAGTTCTAGAACGTTTAAGAAACCTTTTTTTTATTCCCAAGTAAATCGAAATGTAATTGCCGAAATCGTTTCAAAATTTTAGAAAATATTTTTAATTTTTATACGTTAAGGAAATACAAAAATTCGGCACATAATGGGCGGTATCTCAACCATAACTTGCCGAATGCTCTGCTATTGCGGTCGCTATTGCCCACCAACAAAAAAGCCCAACGTTGCCAAATCGCATGATCTCGGTGGGCAATAGACTTCTCCAAGAAAAATCGTCGTTGTTAATGCTCACCTGGCTTTGATTGTTGTGTGAACTGGACCTTATATGGATGTAGGTACCAATGCAAGTGCAATGTGCCGGAAGAAAGTCCCAACTCTTGAGAGCGTCGAGAAATAGGCACATTCTGGTATTCGGCTGCGCTGAAACGAGCAGAACGATGATACACAATCCTTACAATATTTGTAGCCGATTCAGACTCTTCTTTGTTTCTTTGAAACCATCCTAATCGCTTGAAAAGTTGGACGGTTGTGCTTGTGCGATTGCTAAACAATACCACATATTGACATAAATGTCTGACTTATAAATAAAACAGAAGCTGCTTGGTTTGACAGTTAAGTTTGACAGCTGTCAAAATACAGCTCTGTACTTTTGAAACCACGAAATGGTTAACACTACATATATATTCCAGTATTCAAAATCATGTGTAATGTCAACACTACCCCTCTCCTTGATTTTCTATTTAATTAAAATTCTTGACTTAATTAAAAATTGTAATTTTCAGTGCATATTTTATATACATACATACATACATACATATATGCTCAGCTGCCCATATAATTTCACAAACATAGTGGATAGAACAGCAGAAACCGCCAACAGAACCGTATTAAAGTAACCAAAAAAAATAGGAAAAATAAAAAAAGTAAAAATAAAAAGACACGAGTAAGGAAACAGTCTCATATATCTATATATTTTATAAGATGTAATTAAACGAACTCATACATACATACCTGCGAATACCATGCTCGCACTCATATATTCTCATCAATTCCAAACCATTTGCTGATACGCCTTCCAACTCCACCAAAACAAGAACAAAACAAAGAGCATAGACATATATAAACCTCATGCGTAGCTACAATAAAAAGCCTACCATCACGATATGTAATGACATCCGCCTTTAGGCGTGTTTATTTACGTAGAATATGGCCTCATCATATCGCCCCTTCTACTTACACGTACATCTTGCACATACACATCCGAAAGCTCAGTCGTTATCTCACTCGATTTTATTTTCGACAGCAGCAATTACACGCGACATCATAAACAGGTTGTCGTCAGCACATCCGGTATATGCGGAATAACCCAATTCCAGTGTCACCATCCTACCACACAACGTCCTGTTCCAACATGAGCCTGTTAGAAGCGGGAAACATTTAAACTGAAGTTGGCAAGGCCTCATGGTTTTTCTTCTTTAACATCATCAATTTTTCCTATAATCTCATATGCATATATGTATGTATGTGCATTAGACTGTATCGAAAAAAATTTCAATTACTAACACTGAATAAAAAAAATTTATCGAAAAGTAGTTTTGAAAAAAAAAATACAACCAAGTTTGAATTTCTTTCCAGCAAATTTGGGTGCTGTGAAATAGGTAAGAAGTCCCATCTGGACATCTCCTTAATGGAAAAGCGTTAGGTAATGGAATTCAGGAATGTTAGCAGATTCTTTTTGAGGACTTAGAAAGGACTCACAAAAACCCTGAGTATTAATTCTAGGTTAAGCAGCAAATTTTTTTTGTATTTTTTTTTTTCTGAAAAGACAGTCTAATACTCGTACATACATACATACATATGTACATATATAGCATATACTAATATATTTGTATTTACATGTCTGTACAAAGCTATTTACTGTCTTCTGAATATTTGCCTTATAAGGAATCGACGACGGAAATGATAGCGGATGTACTTGTCAAGGCGCGTACATGTTGATTTGTCTCCTTGTTCTTACAGCATTGTTGAAAAGAAGCCTTACGCATACCTACGTATGCAGGAGTACATAAATTTGTATTTGTAGCTGATACTGTCATTTGCAGATTTGTTAGCAATCATTAGAATACAAGGTAATGCCACACTCTTTAAGAACTCCCAAAGGCAATAAATTCAGCTTTAATATTTGGTAAGTAGGATAATACTGGATAGGACACAGAATAGCATTTTAAAGGATCTGGTACTGGAAAGGTAAGGGTAAGATAAGATAAGATAAGAAAAGATGGGCTGGAATAAGATGCAATAGTATATGGTAGGACAATACAGAGTAGGCTGTACGATAAGGTACGATAGAGCAGGATATGAAAGAATATATATTGAGATTGAGATAGAGATTGAAATAGAGATTGAGATTGAGATTGAGATTGACATTGTGATTGACATTGTGATTCACATTGTGATTGAAGTTGAGATTGAGATTGAAATCGAGATTGAGATTGACATTATGATTGATGTTGAGATTGAGATTGAGATTGAGATTGAGATTGAGATTGAGATTGAGATTGAGAGATTGAGAGATTGAGATAGAGATAGAGATAAAAATAGAAATATTAATTTTCCTTGTAATAACACTCCTACGAAAATCAGAAAATGATATTCATCACGCGACTTTTACAGACCTTCTTTGAGACCTCCACCTGATGTGGGCAATAAGGTGGTTTGAACCTTTGTATGACTTCACACATATGGCAAAAAGTTAGGCCTTTAGAATTGGGCTCGCCGTAAATGACACTAAGGCATGAAACTTCACCAGCAGGTATACATAAAACACGGTAGAGATTTCCGTTTGGTAGGGGATTTTACCTTTACTTTTTCGAGAAAGCCAAATAGCTCGGGACAATTTTAGATAGGAAACTATACTGGAATTTAACATTGAGAAGTATGAGAAGAAAGTAACAGCGGTAAGAGACGGGGCGTGGTTCATTACGAACTATTCCAACTCGGGCTCTAAACGCAATGTATCGTACAGTAACTGCTGATACTTAGTTGCTTGGCTTCTCTCCACCATAAGCGCTACAAGAAGAGAAGTACTGAATTTCCTCACGTATGGTTCGAGGTTTGATAAAAGTGAACGTGCATGAATCTTCTGTAGAGCATTATTCATTGGCGGTGGGCTTAGACTTCCAGATCACTACAAGTTCTTCTGCAGAAGTAGCTGCTATCATGAAAGTAGTGGAGACACAGCTTCGCCTCGAACTATAATTTCTGTGAGCTGTTAGCCTGTCTTAGTCAGTTAGTCAATCACTCAT
>JAWMAG010000426.1:0-2500 GCA_037013455.1 Ceratitis rosa | reverse complement strand
ACCTATACCCGTACGCCTGTCATCACTCAATCAATTTCCGATTGCCATCAAAGCAATCACGTCACTGTGACTTATACAGCTTCGCGGAACGAACAACAAGTGCGCCTAACGATATGCAACAAACTATATAAGCCCGGCGTATGCCAAACAAATATGCCATTTACGCCAAGTGTGTTGAGTGCTAAAGAACAAATCAGCAGAATTTGTATGCAAAAGGTGGAATTCACTAAGTAAATAACTGTAAACACTGAAACAGTTTTCAATAATTTTATAAAAGTTTACGCTCCGCTTAAAGAGATTTACAAAAAAAAAAAAACAAAAAAAACAAAAAAAACAGAAATTTCCAGCAACATATAACGGCTTATATGTAAGAGTGCTTTAAGCGAATTTCTTTGTAAACAAAAACAAATCAGAGAGAAGTAAAACCAACCACAACAACAACAACAGGACACCGCTAGCGCTCATCATGCCCACGCTACAAGGCAAGCGAAACAAAACCAATAACAACAACAACAACATTAACAAAAGCGTTTCACAACTACAAGTGAACGCGCACTCATTGTTTTTGTTGTTGCTGCAGTTGACACTACTTTGTATGTTGTTTTACGTGGATGTGGTGCGAACCGCCGAACTGCCAGCCGAGCTGATGTTGGAAGGTGTTAGTCTATTGAAATCCATGGAATATGCACAGCAAAAACAGCAACAGCAACAGCAACAACAACATCAACAACAACAACAACATCCTCACATCATACCACAAAAGTCGCATATGCTACACGGACAAACGAAACGTTTTCCTTTCGACACCGTAAACGCTGGCAGCACCGATGTGGACATTGACACTATGCAACTACCAGAAATGTCACCAGCCGATATCGCCCGTTTCGAACGTGAACTCTTCCTGCAAAGCGCCCTTGATGAAACCTCGCTAATGTCCGACGATATCGAGCTGCCAATGGAGCCGAATAGCATGGAGCAGCATGCAGATTTAATGGAGCGTACAATCGATTACAAGCAACACCAGCCAACGGGTATTTGGTCACAACAACACGGCAGCAGTGGTGGTGGGCGTAAAGCTAGCAGCACATTTTTAAAATTACAAAATCCACATAATCTGCAGCAGCAGCAACAACAACAACAACAACATCAACACCCCAAACATCACCAAAAGCAACACTTAAACGGCGGCGATACCGCCTCAGCCAATTCGGTCACACTCGCCCCACCACCATCGCCTGTAGCCGCGCCACAGCGTCATTGCGCCATTGAAATTTCCACAAAGCTGACAGGTGTTTGCCAAGCAATGGCACCCGTCGGCACAGCTTGTGTGGCTGGTGATTACATGGACGTCTACAATGAGGATTGCATGTAAAGTGGCCGTCGAAGGGTGCGATGGTGGCGATGGTCTCGGGCGGAGTTGATATCGATTGCAGCTGTTTTTCGGTTTCATCTTCAATTTGTGTGCTGATTTGCTGCAGCTGTATTTGCATGAGTACTTTCGAGCAGCAGGGCAACATGTTGACATTTTAAATATTTATTTGTATTTTTTTGTTTTTATTTTTTTTTTTTATTAATTTCGATTTTATAAATTTTAACCTAAAATCCTGGCTTGCCTATCTTTTAAATAAAACTTAATCGCTCACTTCAATTAAGGCGTTCCTATTCAATATTAGTTAGGAGGTGGGACTTCGTATTTCCGCTAACAGGACCGTATCCTTTGTATGAAATTTTCCACCACCAAACCGCAAAGTGGCTGTTGAAGCCGTCAATAGCTTCCCGAATTCCATCTTTGAGGTCTTGAATCACCGTTATCTTGTTAGCGTAGACCTTACCTTCCACGTAGCTTCAAAGGAAAAAGTCGCTAGGTGTTAAATCACAAGATCTCGGTGGCCAATTTCCGTCTCCTCTTCGAAAGATAACACGGTTAGGAAACCTTTCCTTTAAAATATCGATGGCCATTAGAAATCATTAATCATCTCTCGATAGCGCAATCCATTCACAGTAATTACTGCTCCAGCCTCATTATCGAAAAAGAGAGGCTTCTCAACAATAAATCTTAGGATTTTAAGCATCAAATGTTTTACTTATTGACGTAGCTATCGATGTTGGAGTGAGCCTCATCAGTCAAGAAGACTTTTCGATGAAATTCCTGATCATTTTCATGCATTTCAAAACCCCACTCAGCAAAGCCACGACGTTTTTGATGATCGACCAGCTTGAGTTCTTTTGGAATTTAATAGCTCTTAAGACCCAAGTCTTTATGCAGAATACGGTGTAGTGACGTTTGTAAAATGCCAGGATCCAAAGAACTACGAGGAATGGACAAATCTGGGGTTTGGGTTACAGTATTAATATTCTCAGTTATTCTTGAGGGACGTGTACATGTCGGACGAATCGAAATTACCTGATGACCTAAACTGAGTAAATAGCGTTACAGAAAACCTTCTGATGTTGCCGACGCATTACTTACCCAGTGAAACATCTATGCTCCAAGTTAGGC
>JAWMAG010000425.1:0-108351 GCA_037013455.1 Ceratitis rosa | reverse complement strand
AGTAAATTCCCTAAATCCAGTCCTGCTTGTCAGTAATTTACAATTTTGTTGCAGATATTTTGATACTATTATTAATGTTTTTACAAATCTGGACGTGCTTTTATTTATGTTTTTTTACCCATTCGCATTCAGTTATGTATATGGCGTTAATTTGTTCAGAAATGCGCACCTTTTATTAAAGTTTATTTTGTAGAATTTGTATATACTTTTAGTACATATATGCAAATAATCAATATTGGTCCAACATTTTGCTAAGAATTCTATATTTCAAGCGAGAACAATGTTTGTAATAAATTTATCTAATTTTTTTATGTACAAATGTTTGCTTTTTAGTAATTCCCTTTTGTTTATAAAATTATTATTTTTTTTTAATTTTAACATCAATGTATCATTTTCACCAGTGTTTATGTTTTTATTTTTATATACAATTCATTCTCTTATTAATTTAATTTGCTTAATTTGTACACTGTTTTAAATTTTATTTATATATTTTACTTAATAAAAATTTGCTTTAACTTCAATTTAGTATTTTCTCAAACACAGCCGTACAATCAAATATAAATTATCGAATTCACCATGCATGTGTGTGCTTATATGCTCGTGTGTGTGTTTCAAAATCATTTCATTGCATTTTTCACTCTCGACTTAATCGCATTCGACACCGCTCACTTCCACTTCCGTTTGCATTTACTAAGCAAACCGTTCTTTCCGTTCTTCGTTTGTTCACACACCTAATACCGTTAACCCGCCGACAACCCGACCGCTCAATAGATCCACTGCTTTACCACTACTTCACCAGCTTCCGCTCGTTGCGCACGCATACACTTTAACACTCGTCTCGCCGCACGTCTTTACGGTATCCGTCGATTGCCGTTAACGTTGCGCCGTAAATCTATTTTTCCGTTAAACGCAATTCGAAAATTTTAGTAGAAAGTTTGTGGATTAACGCAGAACAGCGTAACTGCATTTAATTTGCGCGCTCGTCGTCGTCGTCTTCACCGTTATTCGCTCCGTCCGTTTTAAAACGAGCCTCACATGTTTAATGGACAACGTATAAAAACAAACTGACTCCGACTCCGACTGACACAATGTGACACAAACAATTAACGCTTGTTCGGCTGTTTTCACGATTCGTTCGCTTGTCTGCTTGCTGGCTGGCTGGTTGCCTTGTTAGCTTACACTCAGTTCGTTCGTACGAGCTCGTTCGCTCGTTGCTATGAAAGTCAAGTTATTTGTTTTTATTGTTCTTGTACTTATTTTATTTTTTGGCCAAATGTGTTTCGTGTCTTAGAAGTTATACCGTTAGTTGGTTAGCGGCCTTTGATTGTGTAGACTGTGGTTGCGACTGTGGCAGGCGCGCCGGCTCCGTGCCATGCGCACCGCCAACAGCCAGCAGCCAACAGTCGCATGGACGCGGTTGTAATCAGCTTGGAGGTGGTGTTGAAGTTGTTCGTTTGTTTTTTTGGTGAAAGCTTTCGCTCAACAAATGCTATTAACAGCTACAACGAATGCAGGCGAGGACTTTTTGTTAAGACATGCATATGTTATGTTCTCTTAGAAATGAAAAGTCCTTTTCGCTGTTAATTATTTCTCCCATTACTACTGCGTATTGGCTTGTTGAAAGCTTTGGACTGAGCTTTTTGAATGCTTCAACTAAGAGTGCGTGGCAATGCACGTTCTCTTTGGAAAGTAGCAACTTTGTGGATTCTATGTTAAGAGTGTTTTAGTACACAAAAATACTGTTAGCTCTTAGATAAATGTTAAAGCCGAATGATAAAAGACAATCTCCTTTCATAGCTAATGTCCTCTCAGTGGGCTCTTAATCTGTTGGGGCTTCATAGGCAAGAGGAAATATTTCTTGATCGAAAGTTGCTTCATTTTTATTGTCAATCGTGTTCTGGATCATGTTCCAATCTTTCTTTGCTTCAAGCTGGAATCTTTGGATTGCTCAGGGAAGTTCTTCACCGACTGATAGATAATTTTTAATATCCCGTTCATCTAGCAGCATAGAAAAAACTCTTATAGTTTCAGCTAATAACATCTTAAGTCTCTCGCTATCACTCTCTCTCTCTCACTCCCTCATTTTTTATTTTACTCTTTAACTTTGCTCGCTATCGCTTTCCCTGTTTCTGTATTCTACTGCCTATCGTTTTCTCTCTGGTCCTATCTCCGTTTATAACATGTCTATATTAAACTTTGTGTGCTTGCTTTCTCTCTAGCTCTAAGCACATATCTCTTTCTCTCTGTCTAACTTTCACCTTTAATCGATCGATTCTTCTGTCTCTGTTTTAATTTTTGACTCAGTTTATTCAGTAACAGACCCTTTTCCAAGGGTGATTCTACAACATTATCTCACTAAAATTTATGTGTAAGGATTTTCAAAAATCTCAACCCCAGTAATGTTAGAGACTTCACTTGAAGTTGGAGTTGAAGTAAAGCTGTTAAGTTGGCTTTTTGCATAACTCTCCTGATATTCTAGCGATTTCAACTCACATTTATATCACCACTCAAACCAAATAAACCACCAGAATACTTTGCAATGCCGATACAATAAGATGATTCAATACCTTTGTCTTCTAACGCAGCCAATTTAAATTTCCATGTGATCTACTATCTACTTTTCCACACTATCTTACCTAGAAGGAGTATGTCGAACTACAGCCGCGTAATATAAATAGTTATACTTCATACTTTTTTTAGTGCCTACAAAAGTATTTTTAAGTGTTAAAAACTATAAGAAGCAAATGTGGTGAGTTTATATGTGGTGATTTTCGAAATATGTGGTGAGTTCGTTTAAAGAATTTTTAATTGTGAGTAAAAGCGTAACGCATAAGATTTGTAGAGTAGAAAGTGGTGAGTTCAGATGTGGTGAATTAAAGCTGGTTGAGTTTAAGGTGGATGAGTTTAAGTGAGGCGAAATTTTGGAAGGACTTAAGGACTTGTCATGAGACATACGCTAAATTATTGCGAGAGCTTACCAAGAACAGTGTCATTACCTAATGGGTACGATTGCTGCCGAGGTTTAAGGAACAGTTAGTAAACTGCTCTTGACTACTAACTAAACTCAGCGGCAAATGAGCTCACCTGGAGATTGTAAAGTTTAAAGAAATATTTTCAAACAGCAAATGGGGTGTCTTTCTTTGTGGTGAGTTTAAAATTATATGGCAATAAGAAAAAGTTTAAAAGGTTCAAATAGCTAAGGTGTGGTGAAATTAAGTTAGGTGAGTACAAACATGGTGAAATTTAGTTAGGTGAGTTTAATTGTGGTGAATTTCAGTTGGGTAACTATACAAAAAATGTTCTTATTGAATTACAAATTTTTGCTTTTACATATAAAAACTTTTTTATTTAGTGAAAAGTTGGCAACACACTGCGGAATTTAACCATCCTAAAAATAATTTTTTATTTCGCATTTTATTTTAATAAATTATTCTTTAGTCCATATCGATAGATTTGTTTCCATTTTTTCTTCGCTATCGAAATTTGTCCCCCTTTGTATGACCGTCACTGTAGCTTCACTGCTGCTCGCTTAACAGCATTAACTGCTGCTTCGCTTGCCATGCATCTTCTACGTGTATGCAGTTCACTAACATTGCCATTTCTCTCGCCACTCTGTTTGCTATCATCAACACTGCCAAGACCCCTTACTATTTACCATATACCCAAGCTCCCCTCTTCCTCTCGCATACCTAGCCACAGCGTGTTGGTCATTATTATTTCTTCTATATCTATTTCCATTTCTATTTCTATTTTGCATTGTTGTTAGTCCGTCACTCTCAGTCATAAATAAGTCACTACATTGTTGTTGCTCTGGTTATTGCTGTTGTTGTTGTTGTTGTTGTTGCTGTCTTTGCCGCAGTTGTAGCCACTATTTTATATACATATATTTTTTTCGCTGTTGTGGTTGTTGTTGTTGTTTATATTTTTCCTGTTCTAACGTTGTCACACCACCACTTGTCAGTCACTCAACGTTTACACGCTTAGTTGAAGCAACTTTCCGCTCCACTGATTGCCGCATGATGAGGCGAAAATGAGGGGAAAGGTGTGGTGGTCGGGTGGGGCGCTAGTGGCACGCTGCACTTATGTACATACATACATACATACTCGTACATACATATATGGTACATTTGCATACATTTATTGCACAATTCAGCAGGCGGTTAAGTTAATTTAAACCATTTCACACATTCTTTATGTGTTACATGCATACATATACGAATACATATAGTCAATTGCTTCGTTAGCTAAGTGTTAGGTAATACATATTTTCATTTTATAAAGGTATGCTAATGACCTAAACGTTTTTACCGGTTAATTGCATAATTTGTTTATATCTATGTGTGTTTGTTTCTTTGTTTATATTGAAATTGTTTTAATTAACTGCTAAGTGTGACTGCACGTTTGTTGATTTACTGTTATTGCTTGTGTGTGTTTTTTTCGCAAAATATTGTAAAGGTCAGGAATGTGTTAATGAAAATAATAGAAAATATGATTTAATGCTCTTTAGAGGATGCCAACGAGTTCAGAAAATGTGAATGTTTATTTGTAGTGACCTGCAGGCCGGTAAAAATTGTAAATAATATTTAATTTATATTTTAATTTAATTTACTATTTACTAATGATAACATTTTACTGTACCAGTTTTTTAATTTTGCATATTAGCTAGTTCCGAGTGCAGTAGTCAACGGAGAGAACTCAAATGAGTTTGATAAAATTACTAGTAAGCTAATTAATTACTTTATTATACCCCAAAGAATATGTATTTTGCTTACTTGTTTACTTATGGTTGATATTTTTGTAGAGTTATTTATTTTTTTATTATACAAAAATCAGTAAAAAGGATTTTATAGTTTTCCAATTACATGTACAATACAATTATTTTAGTTTCCATCAAAAGAAACCGGCTCTGATGAGGTTCGAACAAGAAAGAACAAGAAAGCTGCTGCATCAATGGCTTGCCGGCAGAGCTATTTAAACATGATGACAAGTTGCATGCATCATCTTTTTTGCAGCAAAAGGTCGCAAATGGTCGAATAAAAGCAAGCACGACAATTTGAACTTAAGTGTTCTCAGCCCAATCCACAAACAGTAGGATACCGCGCTCTGCGCCAATAACCATGGGATCACTCTACTTAATTTCGCATATAAGGTCCCTTCGAGTGTTTTGTGTAAAAGACTAAAGCCCACCGTCAACAAATTGATTGGACCTTATCAGTGTTGCTTTAGAACTGGTAAGTCAACCACTGACCAGATTTTCACCATGCACCAAATCTTAGGGAAGACCCGTGAAATGAAGATTGATACACACCATCTCCTCGTCGATTTTAAAACAGACTTCGACAGCACAAGAAGAAGCTGCCTCAACGCTCTGCGTAAACTGATGCTAGGCAACACCAGAAAAGCAGACCTTTCCGAGTCGTGAGACATTAGACGAGGTTTCAGGCAGGGTAACTCTTTAATCGTGTGATTTCTTCAATTTGTTGCTGGCGAAAATCAAAAGAGCTGCAGAGCTAAATAGACAAGATACGATCTTTTACAAGAGTTTACAACTACTGGCGTATGCCAATGATATTGATATCACAAGCCTTAACAACCGCGATGTTAGTTTTGCCTTCTGCAAGCTTGACAAAGAAGAGGAGCGAATAGTCCCGGTAGTCAGAAAAGACAAGCCGAATTTACGGCTTGCTTCCATGTCACTGCTGACAGTCATAATTTCGAGGTCGCAGTTAATTTCGTCTATCAATAAACCGACATTAATACCAATACAAATGACAGCATTGAAAACCAACGCAGAAAATAAAATAAAATAAAAAAGTAAATAAAATAAAACAAAATAAAATAAATTAATTTAAAATAAAATAAAGCAAACGAAATGAAACGAAAATATTATGAAATAAGATAAAATGAAATTAAATAAAAAACAAAGTAAAATAAAATGAAATTTAATTCATTAAAAAAAAATGAAATAAAGAAAAATAAAATAAAGTAAAGTAAAATAAAATAAAATAACATGAAATAAAATAAAATAAAATAAAATAAAGTAAAATAAAATATAATAAAATTAACTTAAATTAAATACAATAAAATAAAATAAAGTAACATGAAATAAAATAAAATAAAATAAAATAAAATAAAATAAAATAAAATAAAATAAAATAAAATAAAATAAAATAAAATAAAATAAAATAAAATAAAATAAAATAAAATAAAATAAAATAAAATAAAATAATATAAAATAAAATAAAATAAAATAAAATAAAATAAAATAAAACAAAATAAAATAAAATAAAATGAAATAAAATAAAATAAAATAAAATAAAATAAAATAAAACAAAATAAAATAAAATAAAATAAAATAAAATAAAATAAAATAAAATAAAAAAAATAAAATAAAATAAAATAAAATAAAATAAAAAAAATAAAATTAAATTAAATTTTAATAAATAAAATTAAATAAAATAAAATAAAATAAAATAAAATAAAATAAAATAAAATAAAATAAAATAAAACAAAATAAAATAAAATCAAATAAAATAAAATAAAATAAAATAAAATAAAATAAAATAAAATAAAATAAAATAAAATAAAAGAAAACAAAATAAAATAAAATAAAATAAAATAAAATAATATGAAATAAAATAAAATAAAATAAAGAAAAAATAAAATAAAATAAAATAAATTTAATTTAATTAAATGAAAAAGTTTTTCTGAACTTTTATGGTTCTTTGGGCATTGACAACGGTGAATACCGCGGCCGATAGAATGATGAGCTGTACAAGTTATAGGGTGATATTGACATAGTTCAGGGATTCATGAAACAGCGGCTGCGCTGGCTAGGCCATGTCATCCGAATTAATAAAAGCGCTCCAGCTTTGAAAGTATTCGATGCAGAACCCACCAGCGGAAGCAGAAGAAGGCGAAGAACCCCCACACCATTGGAAGGATCAGGTGGTGAGCGGATCGATAAGAAATCATCTTGTAGTTTAATAATGTCTTAATAATTTTAGTTCAAAATAATTTTTTTACACTACCTTCGATCATGTATCGCATTATAAGCCATAAAACATCCATTGAAAGTTCAGTTAAAGTAAAAGAGCGAGCCATTGTGGGTGTGAAATAGCTCCAAAAGCAAAAACCACACCATTTTTGGATAACGAGAAAATTTTATTTTCATATACCATTTATAAAATTTTCTTATTTTAGTGATTGTTTGCACACAACATCGACTTTTGTCATCCAGAAATAAAAGAAACGTACAAGCGATTGAAGGTAATTATTTAATTTTTATTATTTTACTCATAACATATAAGAGTAAACTATAACAACAAGTGAGAAAAATTCAAAAAGTTTAAAAGAAGCATAAACTCAATTTTGCGCGATTAGGAATATTAAAAAAAAAATTAATTATATCCATAGACCATTGCAAAATATAACTTCATTTACATAATTTGACATATTCATCTCCAAATTATCAATTACATCTTTTGAAAGTTTTGGAAGGTTACCTATTTTTGTTGGGACTACTTCAGGATTGACCAAAGATTTTTAATCCCCACATCAAAAGTGACTCGTAAGATGCTCCGAGAGTTTGGCTGGGAGATTCTTACACATCCACCTTATATTGCGAAAGTCACACCAAGTGATTACCATCTGTTCCTGTCTACGAAATTGAATACTTTATTCACCGTAGTTACTAAATCATCCCTTTGACTCATATATGAGTTTGTTACGGTCTTGATTCGCCGAATATTTTAATAGAATGTTCGAGCATCTCCCCCCAGACAACCATATCTCGTGTGTATTTCCTCAAATCGTGATTCTTAAAACGTTTGCGGAGGTCGTTATCTATAGATGAATCTCTCATCCAAAGCATTTCAAAATTTTCTTCGTTAATGATATAATTTAATTTAAACGGAAATTCTGTAATTAAATTAGCTCCAAGTATTGAATGACAACAATTATTATAAACATAAACAAATGTCATAATTGCAACTTTATGTTTACAACACCTCTTCACACATAAACATGAAATGTTTAAACACAAAACAATCAATCACGCCCATACATACTCGTACATTTATAAACAACAACTCATTTTATTCACCACCTGAAGTGTTTTAGCTTCAAATCAAGCTGAAGTGTTATTCAGCAACAGCTTAAGGCAATTAAATAAAATTTCAAATTCACAGAAATCGCACTCGTGCACATACAAATTTATTTATATATATGCGTAAGTTTGTTTACAAACTTACATAACAATATTGTAAATATTATACATCTTAGTTTGTATGTATAATACATACAATACAAATATTTGTATGTTCGCTTCGCATTTAGCTCGCTAATGATGCATTACTCGCAGCGAAAACTTTTCAAGTGTCAAACTTTCAAGTTTTATACATAGCACATACATACATACGTGTATATATTTATATACAAATGCATTCTTAAGCGCCCTTAAGTGTTTACAGGAATTCATCTTCAATAGTCGTTGCTAAGTGTTAAGTGCAATTGAATGTTGCTCATACGCCACGGGGTACTCATTGGAGTTTTCTCACTCAATTTCGTAGTTTAGTGTGAATTTGTATTGATTAAAAGTCAATTAAAAGGCATTAGTATATTGAAGTAGAGACGTTTGTATATGTGATTAATTTTAATTGCTTAAACAATTTAAAAATATATTTAATATTAAATTTTAAAATTAAAAATATGTAGATATTGAAACGCTTCGTCGAGAATGAAAGAAAATCTTATTCTCACTGAAATAAATAGAAAAAAAAAATCACTTTTAAACTTTTAGCATTTTATTGAATGCCAGCATATCAATGTTACTTTAGTTCTTCTGTGTCTACTTTCATCTCAATTTCGTTTGTGTATATATTCATATAGAAATGATTCAATTATATAGCACACCATTTTCCAAGCCAAAATCGAAATTTTAAGTGTTTTAATGTTGCGCTCTTTTCATAAATAAATCAAAATAAAAACACTTAAAATGTTAATTTCAAATAAATGGGATTTACTCTGCCTGCATTGCCAGTGTTATACGCTGTGCCAAACAGCAGGACAATACTCTATTTTGAAAAATATATATATTGTATAAAGGTAGTAGTTAAGCTTTGAGAGATTTGAGTCAAAGACAGTAAAAGTGATATTTTTGCTGTAATTTTTATTTTTGATTTTATATTTTAATTTTATTTATTTCGAATTTTTTTTTATATATATTTTTTTTTTTAGAAAAATTTGCCTAAATTGATTTAAAAGGTCTTCTTATTGATTATCTTTAAATAACATTAACCAAAATATTGCATGGAATTAATAACTTTTATTTAAAATTCCGTTTTTAAAATTAAATAAGGCCTAGTAAAAAGTAAACCATTATTTATGCAAAAGATGAGGCTTAAGTGATCTGTATCTTCCAGTCTATATGTACACTAGATGACGTTAGAAAGTTGATGTCCTGCATTGAAAAAGATAATGTGAGAAGAGCTGATCACTTAACTAAGTACTACTTGATCGCATGCCAGGGTTGCACACCAGCAATTTTTTTCTATAAATGTTAAAACTCAACTCAGGCAGCTGAAAATGTGAGTAGAGTTTATGGTCCTGCAGGTGGTGCAAGGTCAATTGTCGAAAATCGTCGAGTCTGGCCATCATGCGAGTACTGTTTCAATTGAAAGCACTTGAAAAGGGCTGCTGGCTGATGATAACAATTGGATTACATACAGCAACGTTGAAGGGCAGTGAGCGAGCACAAACGGCTTTCAAGTCAGAATTGACAGTCAAGAAGGTTTTCTTGTATGTTTGGCGAGACTCACAAGCAATCATCCACCATGAGCTACTCCTCTAGGTTAAAACTCTTAACTCGGACCTGTGCTGTCAACAATTGGACCATCTGAAGGAAGCAATTGCCTAGAAGCACCCATGAAGTGTGTGAACGTAACAAAGTTCGACACATACAGATATTGGTGGGAATGAATTAGCAGATAGACTTGCGAGAGATCCAGCCTCGAACTCGTTTATGGGAACGGATCCCTTCTTGCCTGTAGGTCCTCACACAATCAAAGAAGAGCTACGAAATGAGAATTAAAAACAAGTAGTGATATACTAGTGACGGGATGAGGCAAACAAAAAAGCTCATAGAAGGATGCAATACAAGAAAATTTAGCATAATTATTGACTAGTTGGAATAACTTAAGAATACTAACTGGATTTCTTACAGGACATAGCAGACTGCAGATTCGGAAGATGTTCTAATCAGTTTTGCCGCATCTGTGAGCTTAAACAAAAGACACCGGTGCACTTACTTTTTGAATGCAAGAAAAACACTAGGTCATCTAGGAGTCATTTAGCTGGAGGAAAACTTCATGAAATCAACCAATCCTTCTAGTACGAGTATGCTAAGTTCTATAAGGACGTTAGCACTGTTTGAAATAATGTGATATAATCGGAAGGCACAATAGACCACTCTTCGCGGTGCAGATCTTCCATATTTATCTATCTATCTATATCCAACTCTTTATTGTGCCAGCATTAAAAGGGTCTCTTGAGCTCGTCTGATGCCGAGAAAGTCATTCACTGGAAGAGAGTTCATGAGGGTATTTATTGACGGACTCATAGTGAATGTCTGGCGGTTGATATCCATTGTGCTAGATGGTATAGTATAGTATGTTCTTTCTTATTTGCCTGGGTGGAGGTTCCGCCTCAAGTAAATGTTTATTGAGGTGCTCTCGATGGCCGAACAGATACTCAACTGTGTAAATGATACTCTGTTAACTTCAGAATGTTTCTTGTCATGGTCCTAAGGATGGTGTGCTAACATGCATATAACCTTCTTATCTGCCTCAAATCCACGCAGCGTACTTACGACCCACCGGCCAATCACCTGGCATACTACGAGCAACTTTTCTTTGTAGTTTCTCTGGATACTGATGGCTAACGATTAGAGTATTTGGAGAGGCGCTAAGTTTTAGCGGTAATAACAGTCATATACGGAGTGAAGAAGTGCAGGCTGTCGAATGCAACTCCGAGAATTTTTGGACTATTTCTTTTCGGTTTTTTTTACGCCACTGACTTTCACATTTGGCACCTCTTCGTCCAGCGGCTTAAAAAAGGTTAGCCAAAGACTTCGTAGGTCGTAGCTGTAGAAGTGGTGCAGTGAAGAAGTGGGCAAGGTTGGCAAGATAGCAGAATACTTTCGAGCATAATTTATCAATATCGGCCATCCAGCGGCATATAAAAGGTCCTCTGATAAAGAAGAGAGTTTCGAAATATTGAATTTAAATAGAAGCGGAAAGAGGTCACTACACTGCGAGACCCTCTGTGTGGTCCTACGGACCTTAGAAGTTTGACCTCGAAACTCTACTTATGACTATAAAACCCTCCAGTACAGAGTTTGACCTTTCAACCCCAGCTGTAATGAAGAATCCTCATTGTCCGATAATCCTATAAAGGCACTGAATCATTGATGGTGCCAAAGGCTTTCGAAAGGTCCAGTGCTACTATGTAAGTCGGCTCGAGCACAGGGCCGGCTTGGCTTAAAACTATGTTCTATATCGATGTTTATGGCGTTATGTGCAGTTTTTGCTTCTATGCAACTGTGTACTTTTCGGTAAGCCAACTGATGTGCTGCTGAGCTCAGATGGTGTGGGGAGGATGGAAACAGCGAGGCCTCAATTACCTTCGCTGATATGCTTCTCCCTTGTTATTTAGTACCCTATTTGTCCTTAGCAACCCTACCAACTATTTGCTGTAACTCTGTAACTATCACTTCCTATCGCCCTGCACTTATTATGGAACGAGCTAAATAAGCAGAGCGTCACTTTCGAAAATCTTAAAATAATTCAGTATGTAATTTAAGTTAAATATAAATTGGCCACTTCAAACGATATGAGGATGTGCTCATCATATAAAATCGCCTGCTCTACACACACACACACACACACACACACACACACACACAAATAACTCATTTCAATGGCCATAAATGAAATTTCGCTTTAGACACACCAGCACTTTAAATGCCAAACGGCACCAGCACTCTCCCTCCCTCTCTCTCTCTCTGTTTCCTTCTCTTTACCCCCTGAGTGTTGGCGCTCTTATATGCAAGCCAACAATCTACGCTCTAGACTGCTGATGACATTTATCTACGCACTTCATGAATTTCTAATAGATGCTGTGCACAAAAACCAACAACAACAACAACAAAAACAAAAACAACAAAGGCAAGGACAAGGACATACGGGACTCATAAGAGCACAACAAAAGCAATAACAATTTAAACATTTAAGCATATTTTATGCCGCCAAGGAGTAAACGGAGGAAGGTTGGAGAGATATTGGAGAGAGGTTGGAGGAGCAGACCAGACCAACCAACAAGACTAATAAATCCAGCCCAGGAAAGACAACAAAGACAGTGTGCGTGCGTTTGTGTGTTTGTGGTAGTGGCAAGCTGACGCTTAGAGCAGTCAATATGCATTTAAGTATGAGAAGGCTTGAACGGCAAGCAGCTTGTAACAATCATCAGTGTCTGCTGCTGTCAATTGTTGAAATGTACGAATAGAGATACACACACACACACAGACACACATAAAAAGCTGGAGAGCTAGAGCGTAGTATCATAGAGAAGACTTGAGCTGAGGAAGATAATAACTTTACGCTTTACATCTGCATTTTGTGATTAGCATCAAAGTCATTCGTTGGTTGTGCATGTGTGTGTGTGTGTGTGAAAGTGTATACTATAGATATGCGTGTGTGTCAGTCAGTTCTAGTCAAATGCCAGTATCAGTGACAGTTGCTCGACAGAGTCGTCTGATTACAATGTATGGCTGTGTCTGTGTGTCTGTTCACAGCTTTACCACTAACAGTAGCAACAACAACAACAACTAACAACACTTTATCACCAGCACTTTTCCGCATTTCCACTTTCACGCTTCAACCAACTCATTCAATATTCCAACAAATCTCTTCATCACCAACAACAACAACGCTTTGGGGAAATGTAAGCTAAACTGCATACATACATACATACACATATACATTTACATAGTTACATGCATACATAATTTAGTTGCAGAAACGCACAATTCAAATATACATATACGAGGGGGTTAACAAAAGTTCGGTAAGTTGACCAGAAAAGAACCAACAAAAAAAAAATATTTTGGTATTTATTCCTAATCTTTGTCCTTTTTTATCATCTCTACATAATCGCCATCGATTTCAATGCATTTCTTAAACCTATAGATACACTTATTGAGTTCAGCATTAACAGCAATAAATATCTCTTCCTTGCTAGTAAAGACCCTTCCTTTTAATTTTTGTATTAATTTTTGGAAGTAACCAGAAATCACAAGGTGCTACCAGGGGTGTCAGTTAGTTAGAGGAATCCCAAAATTTTTTATTCAAAGTATTGACCATTGGTTTCTACACGTTTCGCCCATCTCTCAGGAAAATTATGGATACCATTCCAAAAAAACTTTTTCTCTTTCGAGGCAAACCATTCGACGAGCCATTTTTCGACTTCTTCAAAATCAGCGAAGCACTGCTCTGCAAGGGAGTGTCCGATCGATGCGAAAAGGTGATAGTCGGACGGGGCGAGGTCTGGAGAGTACGGTAATTAAGTGTTTTTAATGTGTCTTTCGCCAGTTTAGCGTTACATGTTCACCGTTTCACCAGGTTTTAACAATTCGTAGTACACCACACTACACTGGTCCCACCAAACACAGAGCATTGTCTTACGGCCAAAGCGATTTGGCCTTGCAGTCGATGGGCCAGCTTCACCAGGGGAAAGCCATGATTTTTTTCGCTTCGGATTCCATTCCAAATCCATTTTTCGTCCCCCGTGACAATTCGATGCAGAAAAGATTTCCTTTCGAATCGTTGAAGCAGCATTTCACAAACGGTTTTTCGATCTTCCATTTGTCTATCGTTCAGCTGGTGTGGCACCCATTTTCCATACTTCTGGATCTTTCCCATGGCTTTTAAACGTTGGCAAATTGCTCCTCGAGTCACATGTAGTATTTCTGCCAATTTTTGTTGCGATTGGGTTGGATCAGCATGCAATTCTTCGTCTTCGAACTTTTTCGCTGCACCAGGATGTTCATTGTCTGTCAAATCAAAATCTCCACTTTTAAATTGACGAAACCATGTCTCACATGTTCTCATCACTGGAGCATGTTCACCATAAGTTTCTACCAGCAACCGGTGAGCTTCAGCTGCTTTTTTCTTTTGATGAAATAAGAAAAGCAACGAATGCCGCAAATGCGATTTACTTGGAACGAAACTCGACATATTCACTGAGGTAAACAAATATGACGCTATTATTTTGGCGGAATGTGACTTGCGTATTTTTGTAGGTTAATGTCAGTAGAAAAAAATTACATTCATGCCAAATCATAGAAATTTATACATATTGCTAGCGACATCTACTAGTAAAACCGTCAAACTTCAACTCATTTAGAATTCGTGGTACCCATCGAGCAAATTTCTTCGTGTCTCCTAGATGATTACTTAATATTCGCGATAAAGCTATGGTATTCAAGCCCAAATCATTAGCAATCATTTCTTGTGTCAATCGTGGGTTTTCGTCAATTTTGAACTTCACCAGAGCTACAGTGACGTTATCAGTGGAAGATTTTGTTCGACCTTCTCGGGGCTCGTCCTCTACGGGAAAATGTGCGGTCTGGAATCTTCGGAACCACTTAGAAATAGTCTTTAAAGACGGTGCAATCGTTCCAAATGTAATTTGGCATTCACTGAATATTTGCATTGGCTGTAAATTACGCCGAAACCCGATGAGAATCACATGGCGAATTTCTCTTTGCGTGCGTGGTGGAATTTTGTCTGACTGATCCTCAGCTATCTTCCGTTTTCTCGTCTTTCTTCTAAAATTTGAAAGGAAGACCAATAGAGTAATTGCAAAAGATTTGTGATTTTTAGATTTAACAAAAACAAATTGTAAGTCACCAATTGATCGAACTTTTTTTAATCCCTTCGTATACACACATACATATGTATGTATGTTTGTAAGAGCAGAGCAACACAAATTGCTAAGGTTGCGGGCGCATTTAACGCAAAAATCTTCTTCACCAATCATCAAACCCACACACGCACATACACACACTCACGCCCATCAACTTTGGTTGAATAGAATAAATAAACGGCCTGCATAAAAGAGCTGAGTCAGGCGGTTGGTTGGTGAGGTGCGAGAATAAATTTTCCAAAGAGTTGTCAACTCAAGTGTATTTATTATTGAAATGTTTGGTTTAAATATGCAGAAACACAGACATACATGCACACTTATATATAGTTTATACAATATTAACAAATATATTTACAATAGCTCACTTTTATTTCAGTTTTTTTTATTTTTTATTTTTTTTTTGGTTTTAAGCCCAGAAAGGGTCAGTGTGATGTACAAATATGTATGTATGTATAGAAGTATGTTGTTTTGTTGAAGGACTTTGAACTTTTGTATAACCAAAAGTTATATACACGTATGTATGTATGAGTGTACTCCTCACAGCTAACACACTTTTCAAACCGGCTTCAATTCGATTGACAAGGACAAATGGTGGACGCACCAAATGCAGGTTAAGTGATGGCACGACCTAAGAAAAGGAATAATTTTCGGAGATTAATGCTTGTAAGTGATTTACTCGGCAAACGTGAGTTAATCTGTAGGAAGTTTGTATGTTTGTAGTCCACACAAATTTATATGCCAAGAATATATTTACAAGTAGAAAAAAAATCAATAAGAGAAATGTAAGAGAATACTAAAATCCATATTAGCATATCTCAAAAAAGAGCAGTGGTTTCCTGGTAGGCTTAAATATGTTGGATATTTAATGAAGGCAAAGGGAACAATGCAGAGTTGCCAACAGTAAAAAACTTTATTTGAAAAAATTCAAAATTTAATTTTATTAAATTCAAGGAAATCTAAGATACGAGGTGTGATAATTAAGTAATGAGACTGATTATATTGACGTGATTGTGGTAACCCTGCGGCCTTGAAATTCCCCTTTCCTTCTCCCGGCATCCTTCTCCTCTCTATCGATATTTTTGCCATCGCTCTAGCCTGTTTAGTTTGCCTGCTGAGTCGTGTTGAGTAAACGTGTGTTCGTGTGCGCCCAGACATTGCTCGTAACTGGATCCTTCATCACGACAATGCGCCGTGACACACCGCCCTCAGGGTTTTTCCAGTATTTACCCTCTAAAGTGATCGCCGTATTGCAACTACCGCCTTATTCGCCCGATATGACACTCTGTGACTTTTTTTTGTCCCCTAGAACAAAACCGGTAAAAGGAACCCATTTTGAGTCGATTGAGGATATCCAGGCGACCGTGACGAGGGTACTCGCAGACATTCCAGTCGAAGCGTTCCAGAAATGTTACGAAGCATGGAAAAGGCGCTGGTATCATTGTATAGCTGCCCAAGGGGACTACTTTGAAGGGGATGGTAGAGTTGTAGAATAATTTTGAAATATACGGTTTTTATGGAATCAATCTCATTACTTAATTGTCACACCTCGTATGAGTATCGTACCATACACTTTAAAGAAAGCTCAATTTTAAAACTAAGCTTAGCCAGGGTTGCCAAGCGTTTTAATTTAAGAAATTTATGAATACCTCAAAAATAGTTAAAATCTTTTCTTGATTTTCTGAGCACACAAACAAATTAAATTAAATGAACAGATAAAAAATACTACTTATATCAAACTAAGACTAATTCAAAGTTTGGAATGGAAATTATTTTTGAGTTGAGTTGATGCGTCCGCTGAGGCTCCTGCCTTCACCTTCTCAAATGATCAAACCATTTCGTTTGCCTTGTGAAGGCTAAGGCTAAATTAGCGAGACAGCCGAAGAAATGTTAACCAAGGAACTTGTGTCACGCAGATGTGAAGGCTGGACAGTGGCAGAGATAGTGTTTGATGGTCTGATTCTCTTCTTCGTCCCTACAGCTGCGGCAAAAATCATTAGAGTGATAGCCTATTATTTTCAAGTAAAGCCCCATTAAAGAATGTCCAGTTATTATGCCAATTGTTATGTTTATGGAGAACCAGGTCAGAAGGATAAGACGTTTTGACTTTTTTGCATCCAATTTCAGCCATAGCTATCTGGTCACGTTGAACGTGATCTTGTTCAACCAATCTTGAGTCAGTTTCTCTGATAAGGGCCAGTTTAAGTTTGTACTTTGCTGTATACAGATGTAAGTCAGTGCATGTTTCATCGTGGGTAGAAAGATTCCTTCCGTTCTAGGGATGTTCCTATGTCCATGTACCCAGAAAACGGCAGTGCTGTATTTGGTTGAGAGCTTATTAAGATTTTTTTCGCCACTTTTGACGTGATACCATTACATTGAAGAGATCTGATTGCAGCCTGACTGTCGGAGTATATTGTAACCAATTGTCCTGCTGCCGTAGATTTGTGCAACCACTCCGCGTGGGAGAATAAATTCCGCAATCCACTTTTCCCTCAAGCTTCGAACAGTCTGTGAGGATGGCTATTGCTTCCTGGTCGGGGGCATTAGTGGTTTCTCACTCGCATCTGTTTGGGATTCTCGTAAAGAAAAGATTTTCGAAGCACATACAGGAGGTGGTTTAGTCCAGCTCCTTCGACACTTCTGTAAGAGATAATATTCTTGTGTGTCCCATACTGCAAATCATCCAAGGTTGAGTTGCATTCAAACTGACTGCGTTGCAGCCCGCTTGTAATTTCCCGCAGACACGTAGGTCCAGAGGAAGGAAGTTGAGAAGAGTTAGCAGTGCTTTCGATGGAGTTGATGGCAATGCTCCCGTTATCAGGATACACGCCGATCGTTGAACTCTTTCCAATCTGCTCCTGAAGGTAATTTTATCGGGAGTAGTGTTGTTAGAGAATTTATAAATTTATCACACCAGCGAGACCTGCGGGTTAGGGGCTCAAGAATTTGAACGTGGTAAGGCATGATTCTCAGCACCAATATGAAATGCATTACATTTATAGAATACCAAATTTCTCGTTCTTGGATTTTTCGACCAATTTTTCACACAAAACCTCATATCCGAAAAATCGGTTGTATGGCAGCCTTATGTTAAAGTGGTCCGATCGGGTCAGTTACGACAAATGATTGTGTTTAAATATACCAGTTCATCGTTGTACCACATATGGTTGAGGTATCTCAAAAACTGAGGGACTAGTTTGCATGCAAACAGACGGACAGATGGACAGACCGAGATGACTTAATCTACCCAGTTCATCATTCTGATCCGATCGGTATAAATTTTGACATATTTCATATTTCATACATATTTCTGACTAAAGTAAAAAATCAATTCATGTTTCACTAAAATCTTCTCAAAAAAATACATTTTTATGCCTTGTGCGACTTTTAAGCTCCTTCTCAAGGAATCTACTAATGAACAAACCACGTCAAGGTGGTATGAAATATACCTGATCCAAATCGAAGGACAACTTGCCAAAATGGGATGGCAGTAGATCACGAGATACAAGTTTGTACTCCTTAAAAAGAGTTGATATGTCCAAAGTTGTCACCGCTTGATAGGACAATATGCAGAGAGATTTGGGCCTACCTATAAGAGATATCTATACGAGGGCATTAACAAAAGTTCGGTCAGTTGGTGACTTTCAATTTGTTTTTGTTAAATCTAAAAATACCAAACCTTTGCAATTACTCTATTAGTCTTCCGTTCAAATTTTAGAACGAAGACGAGAAAACGCAAAATAGCTGAGGGTAGGTCAGACGAAATTCCACCACAAACGCAAACAAAAATTCGCAATGTGATTATCTGCGCGCTTCGGTGTGATTTATAGCCAGTACAAATATTCATTGAATGCCAAATTGCATCTAGAACGATTGCACCCTCATTAAAGACTATTGCTAAGTGGTTCCGAAGATTCCAGACCGGACATTTTTTCGTAGAGGGCGATCCACGAGCAAGCCGACCAAAATGTTCTACTAATGACATCACCACAGTTCTGGTGAAGTCCAAAATTAACGAAGACCCACGATGGAATCTGCGTGATGGGCACCACAACTTTAAAATGAGGCACGAAAAGAAGCTCGAGTGCATTTTTCTCAATCTTTCTAACACAAATTCGAAAATAGTCAGTCTAGCTTAAGTCTAGTTAAGTAAACTCGCTACTGGTGATGAATCTTGATTCTATAAGCACGATCCGCACTAAACAGCAGTCCATGGTATGGAGCACAACAGCAGCAAACGCACTCGTAAAATCTAAGCAACCAAAAATCAGCAGCAAAAGTAATGATGACCACTGGAAAAGGGTCAGACGGTAACTGCAAAATGGTACACCGAAGAGTGCTTACCAAAAGTTTTCAAAAATTTATAGGAAAACAGGAAGAAAGAAGATTTACGGCGTTACTCTTTACGTCAGGACAACGCGCCATCCCACACTGCTTAAATAACGATTAATTTTATTGCGATCTCTGGGATCGAGAAAATACGTCCAGTAGTATATTCGCCGGATATAGCACTTTGTCATTTCTGGTTTATTTCAAAAATAAAAAAAAAAATTAAAAGGAAAAGTCTTTACTAGCAACGAAGAGATATTTAATGCTGTTAATACTGAACTTGATATGCTTAAAAAGCAAAATTTTGAAGACTGTTTTCAGAAGTGTATCTGTAGGCTTAAGAAATGCATTGAAATCAATGGCGATTATGTAGAGAAGATAAAAATGGACGAATAAATACAAAAAGATTTTTTTTCTGGTCAGCTTACCGAACTATTGTTAATCCCTCGTATATATTTTAAGATATGAAAAAAAAATTTATTGCCCAACACTTTTTTATTGTTGTTATACCCTTTTAATGAAATTAAAAAAATAATATTTTACTAAACTTTTTATTTTTATTTTCAGAGCCGGTATTTCTCGCTGTGTAGCCATTAAAATGTATTAGTCCGCCATCTGTTGCATTTGCGACGACAAAAAAGCTGACTTTCCAGTCAAGTACGTACGTATAAAGCAGAGAAAAAAATAGACTCACCTGAGTGGAAGCTCAGAGAGAGCTTTTATGAGAGCATTAATACGTTTTGAAATGAGCACACATTGACATATGAAGCGCAAGTATGTGCATTAATGTATATACATATGTATATAAACATGTATAATGTATAAAAACCGGAAAAACTAACTTTGTTTTATTTTAATTTTTTATTTTTATTTTTATTTTTTTTTTACTTCTTTTATTTATTTTTTTAAATTTTTTTAAATTATTATTGTTTTTTATTATTAATCAGCAGAGACCGAGCTATGCGAAAAAATTGTATCTATATTTAGTTTGTACTTGAAATTATGTTTATAATTTTCTGAATCCAAGAGCGCTAGCGAAAAATAAAGGTTTTACTTGCATTTTAAATGAAACAGATTTACTCCTAAGCTGCTGTAAACCAAATTGAAATTAAGGAGTGAAAAACAACTCCACACAATATCTAAATTGGGTTAGGTGATTTTATTGCTAAGGTGAAAAAAGGTCTACTCAGCGTAAAATTCGGCCTTAATTGCACGCTTGAAGAATAACATGGCGGCGGGAGCCGATGGTGCACCAACTTAGCTATTCAAATATGGCTGCCAAGAACGGCCAAGAGATATGCTGGAATTTTTTTTTAACTCGAAAAGCGATCGAGAACCGTTCATATTACGCATTATCTAACGTCAACCAACTTTTTTCCTCAGTTTTTGAGCTTTTTGAACCAAACTTAGTACACCGATGACTAATACATTTAAGCAATCATTTGTTGGAAACAATCAAATCGAACTACCATAGGATATATATATATAAGCGATTCTGCAGAGTTGAGATTTTGGATTAAGAATTTGTAAAAAAAAGGCATCTAAGAGCTTGAAATGTGATATTCTGCAGCACACATACGATGAGTTACACTTTGATGCTAAAAAGTATCGAAATTGGACAACTATTATATATAACTAACATACACTGATTTTTTCTGCTATGAGACTTTGGTCAAAACCTCTTCAAAAAAAAAATCTTAAAGCGTGAAATTCGGTATTCTACACATGGGATCGCAAAGAAAAATTACCACCAAAAATCATAAAAATCAGAAAACGTTTTCATATAGCCACCTTATACCTAAAATGAAATACCATTAATTTATATAGTCAGGAAAGAGAAAAGAACTTCAGTAAGGCTGAATATAGCTATTATTTCTTGATTTACTTCAAAATTGTACAATAAACAAAATTTCAAATAGTATTTAATTTTTATATAAAAAAAATGTGGGAGGCAGACCAAAAAAAAATTCTTTAACTATCTTAGTAAATATAAAATATATATTGTACATAAGTATATAATATTTTTGATTTAATTTTTGTTAAAACTGTGTTATTTATTTTATAAAGTTACTCCCAAGCTGTTGTATGTAACACTTCATAGTGCTCACACCGCTGAAAACGGTTATAAAATCACATTAAAATATTTACGCAAAAAGAAAATGCTTCAACTGGCAACACTTTTTGCTGAACAGAGAGTCAACTAAAGCAATAGCCATTGCAATTAAGCGCAACATAAAGAGAGAAATTAATTTTTGAGTATACAAGCGCTGAGAGAGCTGAGCACGAATAAGCGTACAGAGCAAAAACGGCGATACCACGTGGTCGCTTACAGATACATAGGCAAACAAGTAATGGGAAAGTGTGCATACCTGCACACACACACACACACACACACGCAAGTGAAATTGGTAAAATGCAAATAAAGCAGCGTTTTTTTCAAGGCAAACACTACTCACACACAATCACACACACACAGCAAGGAAGGAGGAATACAATTTTTTTTACACAGCAGCCGCAGCAGTGGGAATTCTATAGTATTTAGGTAACTCGGCATGCGTAAATATGTGGGTAAATATCCTAAAAAATTAACTGGTGAATTAAAGTATCAGTGAGATATGCACACACACACACGCGCGCACAAACTTATGAGCATAAAAAGGTCAAAATGTGTATTTCGAAATATTTAATGTAAGTAAATATACACTATCATAGGTATATGTGCATGTGTGCACCCGCATTTATATACAAACGTGAATATATACGTGTATGTAACAAAAGATGAGCGCTCTGACCATTCACTGTTTGTTGGTTTCAGCAAAAAAAAAAGAACTTTTATGAAAAAGTTTACTCTTTCATCTGTTACTTCCACTTTTGTTTGCATTATCTGCGTATATCTGTTTTGCCAACTACATTTTTGCATATACATTTATGTATGTGTGCGCTTGATTTGTACTTTTCACTTCTTTTCACGTTATTGTTTGCAATTACAAGTACATTTTTTTCACTTTATTGTCATCGCTTTTGTGTTGAACTTTCAGAGTACTTTGGTGACAAGAAAGTACCACAGAACTCAAGGTCACTTAACAGCTATTATGTTTTGTATATACACGTACATATGTATGTATGTAGTGTGTATATACTGAAATGTGTTTAGGTATTACGAATCCGTGCTTGTTATTGTAGTTTTTGACAGTCAATTATGCGCCTATTTCGCTGTACTTTGGTGGTTGTGGACAAGTAACGCGGTTTATTCAGGTGAATTCCATTTAGATTTGTGTTATACATACACATATACGTGCATATACGACTGCATACAAGTACATTCAGACAGATGAGTATTATTATTGTGAATAACTATACATCTGAGTGGTCAAATAGCAATGTGTTGCCGCATTGCAGGTGGATGTCCACGGCGTATAAGTGATATTTTGTCAAATGCATATGCATATGGTATACCTATATGTATACAGCGAAATTCCATATTAAACGATACAAGGGACGACGTTTTTAAGCGCAAAGAACATTAAATTATTTAAGAGGCTCTAGAAATCATAGTGAGCTAGACAAAAACCAGAAAATCATGGAAATAATTGCACAAAGCAGGGATGATAAAATGTTTCAACGTTCTATTACTAAAGTTTCAGCGAATTTAAGAAAGTATGGCATTACTAAAAACCCAAATAAGTAATGGAATACACTCTCATAGACATCCTTAACAACGAAAGTGTCTTTAGAATATTCAGCCAACAGTCCTGAGCGTCTAAAAATTCCTCGTGAAATAAATTCAACAGTTGTTTTTGGGCAGTTTCATTAGTTCAACGCTGGGGGTTTTAACGACATGCAAAGCTATTCAAAGGGGAACTCTACAGGGTGGCGTGCTATACCCTCTACTCTGGATTCTTATAATTAAAATTAATTTTTGTTGGACCTAAAAGGTAATTGGATGAATTAAGTTAAAGGTATAGTCCCAGATATCCCCAACACTCTTATGTAGTTAGCTCTATATGATATAAATTGCTGAGCCGCATCAAGTGCCTTAAACTTGTGATGTGTGTGTAGTGAGTGTTACTTCACTCTCATTTGGAGGGAAAGCGAGCTACCTGGGATAAACACTGAACAGGAAACTCTCATTTCCACTAAATTGAAAAGTTTGGCAAAGAAGGCTGCACTTGCACTTTATACATGTAAAAGTATGGATGGGTCCAAATGGGGTTCAACACCTCGAGTAACATATTGCATTAATTCGTGTGGTTTTTTTCGAAAAATAAAATTTTATTTTGAAAAAATTGTTATGCATTTAACGTTCAAAGTATTGCCCATCGTTAGCTACGATGTTTGCCCATCTTTCTGGCAGTTTGTGGATCCCATCCCAAAAGAACTTCTCCGGCTTGGAGGTCAAGAAAGAATCGAGCCAATTTCTGATACCCTGTTCTGAAATGAAGCCTACTCCGGTGAGGGCATTCTGCATTGATCTGAACAAGTGGTAATCAGAAGGTACTATGTCTAGACTATAAGGCGGGTGAGGTAGAACTTCCCACCCACATTTTTCCAAATAGTTTTTAACTGGCCTTGCAACATGTGGCCGAGCGTTGTCATGATGAAAAATTATTGATTCGAGTCTGGTCGCATATTCTTGTCGTTTTTACGCGATGGCCTTTTTCAAACGAACTCAATTGTATTCGGTAGAGGTCCCCATTAATCGTCTGACCCGATTTCAATAGCTCATAATAGAGCACACACTTGTGGTCCCACCAAATACATAGCATAACCTTGGCACTATGGATATTCGGCTTTGCCGTGGATGTCGATGGTTGGCCGGGCTTCACATACGATCTGTGGCGCTTTTGGTTATCATAATGAATCTATTTTTCATCGCCAGTGACAATCCGATGCAAAAATTACTTCTTTTGGTGGCGTTGAAGCAACATTTCATTGCAGAATCGACGTTCGACGTCTCCTGGCTTTAATTCATAAGGCACCTAATTTCCAAACTTCTGGATGAATCCTAATGATTTTAATCATCTGGAAACGGTTGCTTGATCAACTCCGAATACTTTTGCAAGTTCTTCTTGCGTCTGGCATGCATCTGCGTCGAGCAATGTCTCCAATTCTTCGTCTTTAAATTTATTTGGCTGTCCGGGTCGTTCTCTGTCGTCTCAGTCGAAATTGCCACTTTTAAACCGTGCAAACCACTTTTGGCAAATTCGTTCGGCTAAAGCATGGTCCCCATAAACGTCCACTAAAATATGATGGCTTTTGGTAGCACTTTTCTTCATTTTAAAGTAATCAAGGAGAACTCCCCGCACGAATTAGGAGTTGATCAAGACAATTTTTTCATAATAAAGTCTTAATTTTCGAAAAAAAACCGCATGCATTAATGCATACACCCAATAGTTTGCTATAATTTTTGAATTTCGAACTGTCGGTTCATGTAATAGTTAGTATGATTTACTTTTATTATTATTTTTTTCTTCAAAATCCATTCGACGAGCTCTTGAGGCTAAGTACGGGAAGATGCAGAAGGGTTATATAAAATCAGATGATGGTCTTATGCCGACAATGGCAAATTCTAGCATCGTCAACAATTGTAGGAAGGCAATAAGCTCGCTGGTAGGTTAACTCAACGTCTCCATAATTTGGGTTCCCGATCAAGGAAATAGCTAACGTAGTCACCATTTCAGATCTAAAGTGGAGCCAAACCGTCGTCAATTAGGAACAATGAGTATAAAGCTTCATTTGAAGTTTAAATAAATGGAAATCTATTAGAAAAACTATTTGGTAAAAAGAAAAAGGTCTTATTAAAAGATTAAGAATAAATATATTGAATAAATAAATAAAGAAATAAATAAATAACTAAATAGACTTAGAGCTACAAGAACAGGTCATTGGGTATTCCCTACAACAACCGGACTTCTCTATGACGGGCTAGCTGTCTCACAAACTCCACACAGACTTAAAATCCACAAGGTATAAAATCTCGAATGTTTGTACACAAAAAAAATATATTTACTGGCGTAGACCCTGCTTATACTATTGCAATAAGAAATAAAAAGTACAATTAGGACCTTCTATACCTGGTATTTCCAATGGAATTAAGGTCTTCCTTTCCTCTGCTTCGAAAACTTTCAATGCGGGAGCATTATTATCCATCCGAATCGCATGACCCGAGCCGCTAATATGATAAATGTTTGTTTGATGACCAAAAGACTCGGTGAGGTTCTTCCCAATTCTGACCACACTTCTAGTGTTGTCCAGCGTCGATTTACACAGCCGTATAAATTTTGCAGGAATACCAAATCAAGACATAGCGGCGTATAGGCAGCTTCTAATCTGGCGCATCATGAATATATTTTTCGACCTTAAAGTTCAAAGGTCCTTGGTGAGGTACTCAAACCATGACGAATGATAATCTACCAAGTTATCGATTAATTTTTGAACTAAGCATTATCGACAAATCAACATAAGAACATCCTGATAGATTAATTTAGTATTTTAACTATCAGAACTGCAATAAGACTTCAAATATATGAGGAATATTTTTAGTATAGCAAACTTGGCGGCGGCAATTGAAAGACAGAGTTAAAGTTTGAGTCCGACTAACATCAAAAATTATAGAAAGTAAATTTTTCTATTTCTAGGCGCCTCCGGCGGCGAATATCAGTTCACACGGGAGTATTTCTGACATGAAATAAAAGCTCTTCATAAAAATTCATCCTCATTTCAGATCTTCTCTTTGGCTTATGACTTACCAACTATTTTTTTTTTTCAAGGTAAAATATCAGGCCTAAAGTGAAAAAACATCATGCGTTAAGTATATCCATAATTTTAAGGAAAAACCTTTCTAGTCTCACCCTCGTCTTGACGATAAAATTTTGATCATCGCATAGTTTGGAATAAATACAGATACAGAAATGGTGAGATTTCTCAGCTACTTTTAGAAAATCGACTAAAGTTTTGCAAAAACAGTGCTCAGTAAATGTGGGAGTCTGTCTGACCACTGAAAACGGAGTACTTAAATCAAATTTACGCCGCACATAATCACCTACAAATGAACTTAAGAAAAGATTGTGCACACTCTAAGCTTCTCACTCACACCTACCATAAATTATATTCACAGACCATTCAACATAGCAAGGCATGGCACAACATAGCAAGACGTTCCGAAAGTCACTTGCGACTAATTGCCAATTAACGCTGAAAATAAACTTTAATAGCCACTTCACGGTGGCGCATACTAATGTCAGCTATGAAAAAGTGAACTTGTTGAACTTTTCGTGTCACAAAGAAAGAAGTCTCGCTGTTATTAAAATTTTACACCTTTCAACGTTGCATTTATCACCTGCGGTACTTTTCATTAATTGTCAATTGACCCGAAGAAAGGATGAAAAAAAATTAAATGGAAAAAAAAATTAAAATAAAATTGATATACACTTCGCCTCGTAAGATTTCTCATGGGTAAATGCTGACGATTGATAACGGTTTTATGTGCATTTTGTAAAATTTTGATCACTTGATATGGCTTAAATGGCCATTTTGGTTCCTGCTTTTAGTTTCTTTGTTGTTAGTTTATTTACTTTATAGGCTGTGCCCTGTTTATCTGTTATCAACACAAATATCATTTTAAGTTGTGGAAAAAAACTTCAAATGCATTAACATGTGAAGCATATGAGAGCACAGTGAGTTTGGTGAGAGATATTCCATTTTTTTTATTTTTTTCTCTTCTGTTGTCACACTGCAGGGATAATATTATTTTAACGTATTTATCCATAAAGCTAATGTGAAAAAATATATTATCCAAATTTACATACGTGTATATAAATGAAAATAAATATTTATATAATAGTCGGTTGTTATTTTTGTTAATTTTATCCGCAATTAGAAAATGAACAAAAAATCCAATGAAAAGGCTGCCTTTTATTTTACAATTACATGAAATACTTTATTATTTACTGAGTTTTTTTCAAAAATTTAGTTGACATTTATATAAATTTGTGTTGCGACATGCAAGGCTAATTCCCGGAAATAAACCAATTATTAATATAACTAAGTGAGTTGTCAAATGTCATAAACAGCAACTAACTGTATTAAATTGTTAGAAATATTCAAAACTTTTAACAAACTGCTGACATCGAGTTTGACAGTGATAAAATGGAAGTAGAAAATATGATAAAGCATATTAGTTTTTCCAAAAAACCAAAAAAAAAACACTTCTGTTCCCTATTGAATATAAATTTTGCATACTTGATAAGCTTTATTAAATTTCGGCATTTATTAATTTAAAAAAAAAAATCATGAAATAACTACACTTACTTCCTTTTGTTTAGCTAAGTTTATAAGCAAACGAGAGAAACAGTTGCTCGATTTGATATTTTAATAACATTAAGCAAGACATAATTATTTTTATTATTAATAGTACCAAATCGTAAATCGTAAAAATTAAAACATAAAAATGAAAATTAAGAAAAACAATTAAAATGCACTATTTAAGTCCAAATTTATTTTTAAAACTTGAAAAAAACCTTAAATAAAAATCAGTAATTGTATAGCAATAATAAATAAAAATTGAAAACTAGATAAATTAAATAATAATTAAAATTTAATATTTAATAATTTAATAAAAAAATTGGCAAAATTTGAAAACGAGACACTTAAAATAAAAAATATTTTAACTTTAAAATTAAAACTTAAAACTTAATATTAATTAATGTAAAAGACAACAAAAGATTCAAAATTAAAAATAAAAAATAACAACAATTAAAAGTTACAAGTGACAATCTAAAAATGGAAATTTTAAAATGTTAAATAAAAGCTTTTAATTAAAAATTCCAAATTAAAAATTTAAGAAAAACTGAAATTAAATTTAAGAATATAGAAATTAAAAATTAACAATTAAATATTATTAGCAACGAACTATTAAATATCAAATTAAAAATAAAAACTTTATATTAACGATTGCTCCAAGTAGAGGTACTTTTTTCAATAGCATTTTTTGACAGATCCGGCGTGAGACGTGTCAAGCTGTCATGTTATATTTGTTCAGTATTGTTTGCCATTTAATCATGGACAGACTTATGCCTGAACAACATTTACAAATCGTTCAACTTTATTACGAAAATTTACATTCTGCAAATAATGTGTTTTGCGTGCCTCGCTCAACCTATGGTCAACATAATCGGCCTACTGAACGTACTATGCACAACACCATCACCCATCTTGAGACCAATTATTCCTAATTGGATAATATTCGACCAAATAGACTACGTCCAGCACCCAGTGAAGAACATACAGCGGCCGTAGCTGAGAGTGTACATCAAGACTATGGAGAGTCGATTCGGCGACGCTAGCAGCAACTCGAACTGACGCATGAAATGACTTGGCGCATTTTACATCAAGATTTTAAATTGAAAGCATACAAAATACAGCTTGTGCAATAACTGAAGCCGCTCGATCTTACCAAGTGACATCATTTCCCTCTATGTGCTCTTGAAAAGTTCCAAGGAGATCCTACGTTTTCGAGTCAAATGTTGTTCAGCGATGGGGCCGGTTTCTGGCTCCATAGGTATATAAACAAGCAAAATGGCCGCATTTGGGACAAGAGGGCGCCACTTCCTACACATCGCATCAATCAATGGATTTATTGAGGGAACACTTCGGTGAGCAGATATTTTCACATTTGACGCTGGTCGCTTGGCCACCAAGACTGTGTGATATCACTGTTAGTCTTTTTCCTTTGGATATATGCAAAGTCTACGCGGACAATCCCGTTTCGATTCAGAGACGAGTTTGAGAGAATAAACATTCCCAATTAAATTTGAAATTTTTGTGTTCATTTTTATTTTTCTTAAAACAAGTGAAGAACCTCGAAATGGATTACCCTTTATAAGAGTGTACAACTACTGGCGTACGTCGATGATATTGACGTGATTGACCACAGACTGGATAAAGAAGTAAAGGATATGGTTATGTTAGTGGTAGTCAAACCAACAGTTAACGCATTCGCGACTCGGCACCTACGTCACTATTCACATTCGTAACTTTGAAGTCGTAGATAACTTTGTCTCTCTTGGTACCAGTATTAACACCAACAATAATGTCAGTTTGGAGCTTTAAGGGCTCCTCAACGTCAGAGAGTTTGCTCCGGTCTTGAAACTTTCCGTAAGTCGCCGTATCTGTTCTTCTTAAGCTCAAAGACTATGTAACTAGTATGCAAAAATTCTAATTCAATACTAGTATTTTGAAGATGAAATCATACCAGTTCGTCATTTGTAAAGATGTCCACCAGTAACGTGAAAAATAATAAATAATTTCCACCACCGTTTGTTGTTTGTTATATCGGCACGCCGCGGCTGAATTCCATTCTCTGCTCTGTTCTATTGAAGTGCTCAAAATGACGTTTATAGAGTAATCGTCACAATGGCCGACTTATTACAGGTTATCGCTGTAATACGTTAGGCTCCTGGTGCGAGTACCTCTAGAGGCAAATTAATTTTTTATTTAATTTTTTATTTAATTTTTTTTTAATTTTTGGTGAAGCAGAAATTTTCTCCACTCCGTCTATCATATGCTATTTTTTCTAGCACGCCACGGCTGAGTTTCATTTCGTAGATTTCGTTGATATCTACATCGTAATGTTAGCCTAGTGGTTAAAGAGCTTCACTGAGGTGCGTGAGGGTCTCGGTTCGATACTCGCAGACTGCAAATTGATTTTTATTTTGTTTATTTTTTTTTTTTTGTGGTGAAGTAGAAATTCAACAAATAAACTGGTAGGCTCGCAGGACATCGCCGTGTTAAAACTATCAATTGCGTACATGGGAAATAGATAAAAGTAGAACTAGTATTGAAAGTTGGTTTGTCCAATATAATGCTTCGTAATGTTCATCAGTCAAGAAATTTCAGAAAAACGTAATAGAAGTTTCGAATGTTGCTACAAAAGTAAAGACACCCCCATTCGTCGAACCCTTATCATACTCTCTTTCAACCAAAAATGTTATACCTAGAAGTATTGAGTAAATAAAATTGTGATAAAGAGGTATACAAAGTTTCATTTTTCATACTTTCTTTGAGTACGTGCCACAGTGAGGCGTTTCAGGGTACAGCAAATACGGGAAATTGAAATTTAAAATTTAAATATTAGACATAAAATAAATAAAATGTAAATTTACATATTGAAGCTTAAAAAATTAAAATAAATCTTAATTCAAATCTTAAATATTAAAAATATTTTTTTAAAATAAAAATTGTAAATGTAAAATAGAATAAGAAAAATTAAATATTAAAAATTCATAATCAAATATAATATTTAATAAAAAAAAAAGTATATAAGTTAATTCAAAATTTAAAAATTTTAAATCAAATTTAAATTTAAACAATAAAAATTATACAAAACCAGAAATTCGATTTGTGTTAAATTCATCATAAATATATCGAAAAAATAAATATTTAACTATCTCTTAAATAAATTATCTAACGCCTAATGCTGATGTCACGCACGATTTATCAAAGCTTTTATACACAGAACTTCAACAGGGGAATATAAATTTGTCTTTATGACATTTATGATAGCACAACTGTCTTAATAGCTAAAAAAAAAAAAAATATTTGGCTACCTGAGCATTTCTTATCTCGCATGAAAAGAGCAAAGTTCATCCATTTTCAGTCGCTTGAGGTGATAAATGTATCTGAGGCAATGTGAAAAATAAAGAATTTAAAGAAAAATCACAAAAAAAAATACAAAACAGACTATTGCAATAATCATTGAGCCGTTAAACATGCAAACAACTACAAACAACATTTCAAGGAAAAATTGTAAAGCAAAAAAGACATGTCTTTCGAGCGGAAATGGCAAGAATATGTTAACTCAGTGAAGTGTGACGTCGCGACCGTTAGCAGGATAGTGACACTTTTTGCGCAATAAACACGTACTTTTTGACAGCCACAAGTGACACATAAACATTTCTCTCGCAATGTCAGTGTGAGCGATGGATATACCTATGTACATACAAATCTATAAATACCAAATACCCACGCGCTGGTATGAGTATCGAATTTTGCCATTTTCCTTTGCCCCTCCTCATTGCCATGAAATTCGGAATTTGTAAATTGAGTGCTCACAAGGATTTGGCATTGTGCGAGTATTTCATGATTTCGATTTATCCAACAAATTGCAGAGATTCATTATAAATGTATGTGTATTAGTGCGTAAGAATATTTGTAAATGTCAAAGGTAAGCGTGCTTTGTGAAATTCCAGAGAAAGCAAATTGAACTGTTGTTGGACATGAATGTAACGTTGGAAAGGGAAAGGTAAACATTATTGGTATCATGGGATAAGGCAAAATGGGAAAGTAAAAATGCCACAGATCAGAGTAGCATAACCATCTTCTCTAATAGCTCTAAGCTAGACGAAAGGATAGACTGTGGTCTTCACTCACTAACGCTCAGACTACTGATGCGTCGGCTAAGCAGAACTTATTTCAATTATGATTGCGGTTGCTGGTATCTCTGTTTACAAATCACTCAACCAGTATATACTCGGATAGCCAAGCTATCAGCAGGTCTCTTCAGTGTAATTAGATCACACCAAAAGTGGTATGGAAATGCGAAAATACTTTAAGCAAGCTCTGAGCTAGATGCAATACAGCCGTGGTCTGGGTGCCCAGACGGATGAGCTTGCAAGAGAATATACCACTTTAGCTACAATAATTTCTACGCACGTCACGGGCGAACCCTTATCTATGGCAAAACTTAAACTCAAGCTGGCTTACACCAAAACAGCAAACACCAGATAGTTTGGCGAAGAAACCTGCAACGCTACTAAACAGCTTTGGCCTGTGCTGGACGCTCAAAGATCAAGGGATCTTACCCACCTATACCGGTTCATCAGTAATTCCACAAAGAGATATACTAACTAAATACTTTTTAATGATGCTTCACAGTAAGAGAATGGATAATACTTTTCATATGATTTTAGTCATAGCTGCAGGGAGGAAAAAGAGAAAGAATCCGTCACACCTTTGGTGCAGGGTTTTAAAAATTCTCCCGCGGTAAGGCACGCCTGTCGTAAAAGGCGACTAAAATCCAAAAGTTCACGCGACATTCGGGTCTTTATCCCGGAAAGAATGGATTTTTATCTGAATAAGAATTGTCACTTCCGCAACATTCCCCAAAAACAACAACAGGAAGAGTCTGTCGAGCACTACCATTCTCACTGTCCGACTGTCTAAGCATCACATGACGTAAGTAACTAGTACCTATATCACTTCTTAGCCTAGCTGGGCTGACATAGCAACTGCTGATACAGTAGGCAGTGTCGCATCGTTCATAAGGCACACGAAGTGTTCCTCACATCTGAGAAGGTGGAAAGTACTCCACAGCGGTAGTCGCTTGGATCAGCAACTGCATCAACTCAACTCAACTCCACGCAAATGGTATGAGCGGTTTGATTAAGGTAGGAATCTGATTGATGGCAACATTCATCCTGCTCGCGGAAGTTCAACTGTGAATAAAATATTTCTGATTATTGGAAGACAAAAGCAGTGATGGATATTTTCGGATATGAAAAGATTCTCACTCGATATTCACAAATCAACGATCGCTTTTAAAGTAATAAAAAGAATTGGCGAAGTTGACTGAAAAATTAATGGCTATCGTATTACCATCCTTGGGGTGTTGTGAAGAAATACAATATTACTCATCAATTCACAAAGAAGTAGATGTCAACACAACCACTACCTTCCTACTGTTTATTTATAATTTCGTTTTTTTTATATTTAAGAGCTCACACTTAGGCCTTTTCACCGTTATGATACCTGTGGCGGGTTCATAGAAGAGATTCGTCTCACCTTTCGAGAAACACACGAGATTATTGACACCTGCTAACGCTATGTCTATAATGCAGTCAAAGAACAAATTACTTAGGATACCATGTCGGGCTGAGCAGTGGCAGAGGTAGTATTCCACCGTCTCCTCCTCATCTAAGTCTCTGCAGCGGCAGAAGTCATTAGAGAAGCAGCCAAACTTTCTACCATGAGTACTCATAAAAAAGGCGTCCGGTAATTATGCCGGTTGTTATTTCCGTGGAGGTTCGATTTAGAAGGCTTAGGGGTTTAGTTTTTTTGAGTCCATCAACGGCCAGATCTGTTTGGTCATATTGCATGCATGCATGGGATGCACAGAAAGCTGGGTGGTACCGCCTCCTCCTCATCTATGTCCCTACAGCTGCTACGAAACTCATTAGTGAAGTAACCAATCCACTTAACATGAGTTCCCATCGAACTATGTTCCGTCATTATGGCGGTTATTATGCTCTGGAGGCTCTGTTTAGAAGGAGTGGATGCTTTGTTTTCATCTCTTCGTACATAGGCCAGATTTGTCTGTTTATATTACAAGGAAAGCAGGCCATCTGATATTGGCCTTACTGGTAAAAGCCGACCTTAGCTTATTTTGTAGAGGAAACAGGTGTGACCGCATCATGAGAGCTTACCGTGGCTAGAATTGTTCCCTTTCTTTTTTTTGATCATCGGTCTCGCAATTTTCTGTGATGTCACTATTTCTAGATATCCAAACCACGGTCGTGTCGCATACAGCCGGGAGTTTGTTTAATATGTATTTCCCTACATCATATTGCCATCTTTAGTGGTGGTATAATTTCAATGAAGAGATTTAATAGCAAGTTGGCTGTTAGAATATATTATGCTAGGTTGAGATATCATATTGGAGTTGAGTGGCCATGAAGCGGACTCCATTGTCCGGTTAGTTTAGCTTAAAACACGCTGCAGTAGTTGGGTAGTCTCTTGCTTATATCGATTGCACTCCGCAGACCATCCCGCCAATGAGTTTTGAAGCGTCAATGAAGCTGGGTACAGATCTTTGGTCCAGAACTTTAACAGTTTCTCATTAATTCCACTCTGAGACTTTCGTTGAGAAAGTGTTGTCAACGTAGGAAACAGAAGTGGTGTAGTTCATCTCTCCCGAAAACTGTGTGGAATTCAGTATTCGGGCCTGCGCTATGTGGTTTCTCAAGGCTGAATTGGTTCTTATTACAGCTGTGTATAGCCAATAAACTATAAGAGGTATTTGTCTCCTCTTGCGTAAAGCATGGTCATAGTTCTCTTACTCCTGTCAACAGTGCTTCGGTTCCAGATGAGCTTACTATCTAAGATTATACCTGCGTATTTGGCCTCGATAGAAAGAGTGGTCTTGTTGACTATTAGTAAAGGCGGCTTAAAAGCAAGTGGTTTAAACCTTCTGGTAAATAGTAACATTTTGGTCTTTTAGAGATTTACATTATCCTGCATCAAGTGTATTTTGGAGCAGATCACTTTGATCTTGGAGGTGTTTTTAAGTCGCTGTGGGGATCATGTTTTCAGCAAATACTCTCACCTCTCAGCCCGGACTAGCTAACTAACTAACTTAAAATAAAACGAATTAAAATAAGCGATTTAAAATTCATTGCATTTTTGCGTCGATTAGAGATTTGTTACACAAAAAATTTAAAAATGAGCATTAAGTAAACCCTGATGATATTAAGTTATGAATATAAGGATATTTTTTAAATGTGTGGTTTTTACTGAGGCAATACTTTTCTAGGGGTTGGTCGTTGTGACAACTGTTACTAGATTTTTACTCAGTTAGTTAGGCTTACCATTTCACAATCAACAGACTTACTCCGCGTCATAAGAAAATTTTGTTCAAAGATGAAGCTCACTTTTCGTTGAATGGGTAAATAGTAAAAGAAGGGAACAGCTGAAAAAATGTTTCATTTCCATTTTCATTTTCATTTAACTTCTCAACTACCCCGACTCCCACAGTCGACTGTCGTGCAGCTGTGGTTCTTGTGATTTGACCCATATCTGCTGCTTTACAATTGATCCTTTTTGAATGCGTTGCAAATTGGCCCAATTAAATCGAACACGCCTTCAAAGCCTCTTAAGGTTGACACAATTTCTGGATAGGTTTTTTACAGTTTTGTCATACCATTTACTATTTATTTATTTTAGGCTGCCGTGCCATAAATCAACTGGTCGGCTTGGTGTCGCAAAGGATTTATTCGCTTGTTGCCCACGCATGCCACACATTAATCACTCACCAGTTGGAGAAAAAACCTCGATTGGTTTTGTTAGAAATTTTTCAGTTAAAAATATTTTCCACACTTTTTCTGGAAGTCTTGAAATTATTTAATTTATTGGCTCTCCGCAGCACACCGTGGTTTATAAGAAGAAAACTAGTTTTTCAACTATTTTAACAATTAAACTTTTTTTTATTACAAAATCATACTTCTGAACACTTTTTCATTTTGTGTTCCGGGAATTGGTGAACTTCAAGTTCCGTTCTACAAAAAAAGCATTATGAGATGCATGGACGGACGTTATGGTCGAGATTTTAGCTAAGAGAGTCTAAATTTAACACCACTTATTGGAGAAATAAGGGCCGTATGTCAGCAATAACGTGCCGAACTTTCTTCTTTATCGGGATTAACTGCGTGGACAAGTTACTATCAGAAACGAGATAATGCGCTCACCAAAAGATTCCTTCAATAAGTTGATTGTTTCGTGCGCTATTCAACGAATACCCTCCACCGGCCCAACCAACACAAGAAACCAGTTACCAATTTTTTGGTAGAATAAGAAGGGAGATAAGAAAGCTAGGTGAAATCGTTCACATATAGGTTTACGTGATTTAAATATTCGATAGTTAACTGTTCATACAGAGCTTGACGTCAAAGAGACACCACTAGCCTTTGTTGAACGTAATTTCTGCCGAATAGTCATAGCCACTGTCGTTCGTTTCCTTCCGGCAGGTCGAATTCCGGAAATCCACCCTACTTTCTACACTGAAGTGACGACTCAGAAAGTCAAGCCGATGTCGGAGGCATTCTTATCAGAAAACTACATAAGCAGATTCGCCGCTATGTTAATCTCCACAAGCCGAAGCCAAACTTTGGACCACTGTCAAATCGTTGTCAAATCGGATGGAAATTTCATTCGAGAGACGCGAGTAATACTGACATAATGAAGATCTTGATATTGCAGTTGACTTAAATACTGTCCATCCAAACTTCACCCCACCTCGTTGCATGCCGCCTGAAGCGTACTCATCTTACCACAGCTTTGCTATCTGTGTAATCGAGAGTGTTTCACACTGTATCATCTACTTCGGCACTTGCCTTAGCTAATTCTACACCGCTATATCTAAAAGTGGCAGAAGATATCAAATTACATGACTTCAAATACGGCGGAACTTGGATTAATCAATCCACAAACACAAAAGTCGAAGAAGGCGTGCTACCAAATACACAACTCCATCCCGCGAAACGCCAAACAATAGAATATGGTACTGTATCCTCAAATGACCATTTGTTGCATAATGGATACTCAGATTTTTACCCACGGAAGCAAATTGGAATCCGTTGAATGTGATTGCGGATTTGTTGTGCATCACCAAGCTGAAGCCCTGGCAATAAAAATGGCACGTGTTTTGGCAAAAAGCACCCTGAAGACACGCATGTTGCACATATTATTGGTTCGTTCGGTTTTTATCTAAGAGATGGCATTATTGTCCATAGTACTAGTGATACGTGTCGCATCATGTCATACTATACATCGCTGAAAAGGTGTTTATTCGCCCTAAAATTTTCCCTTGGTCAGTTTTTTTTATTGATTGTCTCAGTACGTTGTGAGCGCTCGTCAAAGATGGACACCAGCAAAGAGAAAATTCGCTATATTTTAAAATTTTTCTTCGATCAAGGCGAAAAAACAGCCAAATCGGCTGAGAAAGTTAACAACGTCAAGCGAAATCGGCCAGGAATGTTTTGCTGTGTATTTGGTGAGATTGGCAAGGAATCATCTACTACGAGCTGCTCTGCTATGGCTAAACGCTCAATTTGACCCTCTACTGCCAACAACTGAACCGCTTGAAGGCAGCACTCATCCAGAAGAGGCCATCTTTGATCAACAGAGGCCGAATGGTGTTCCATCAGGACAACGCCAGGCCACACACTTTTTTGGTGACGCGCCAGAAACTCCAGGAGCTCGGATGGGAGGTTCTAATACACCCACATTATAATCCGGACCTGGCACCAAGTAATTACCATATTTTCCTGTCCATGGCGAACGCGCTTAATGGTGAGAAGTTGGCCTCAAGAGAGGCCTGTGAAAATTGGCTCTCCGAGTTTTTTGCCAACAGGGACGCAGCCTTCTACGGGAAAGGTATAATGAAGTTGGTATCTCGTTGGCAACAAGTTTACGAACAAAACGGCGCATATTTGACTTAAATCGGACAAATGTACACAAAGATATTATATTTGGAAAATCAATAAAAAAAAACCGAACGAACTTTTTACTCTGCCTAATATTTAGCGATAGCAGATCATATTTCAATGCGATTAAAGGTAGAAGCAATGTAGCACCTCTCATCGCTTCAATTCATGAGCATTTGTATATCCTCAACCGAAAACATTCAATCAATTTTTACTGGGTGAAAGCTCATGTGGGCAAAGCTGGTAATGAGTTAGCTGATCAGTACGCAAAGGAAGCTCCAAGCTCCTGCTTAGAAGTTGCATATGCGGAAATTCCAACCAGCTATTATTAAAATAAATATACGTTGACAAACAACGGAAGCATTGCAGTGCGAATACTTGAAGAGACAACTGTTTATACAACAAAAATTCCTTTCCGTTCTCCCGCTGACGCCAAGGTTTACACTTAAATTGTTGGAGTATCATTCGAAATGACGCAAGTACTAACTGGGCACGGTTTCCACAAAGAGTTCCTCAAACGTCCAGGTTCCACCATTCTCTATATGTGAACTAGTTAAAGTTGAAATCCTGATTTCGTCCTTTAAAAATTAACCTGTAAAATTATAAATACGCTCAAAATATTTAATGCAGTTTGCTAATTCAGTATATTTATTCATTGTGTTAGAATGATACGATAAATAAATAAATAATAAATAAATAATAATTTTTTCTCCCTTGAGTACTGATGACAATAAGCTTATTTCAAATTTTTAGACTCCACAGAAATTCATTAAAATACTAAGTAACGAAATGTACATAAAATAAATTTATACACCGTAAGAGGCAACAGAATTGCATAAATAAAAAGTTGGAGAAAGTTAATGAGTGCAAGTATTAAAAGAGAACAAATAAAAGTGTTTGAGGGGAAAAAGGTAAACAAAAGAACTTTGCTGCTATTAAATAGCAAATTTTATTAATATTGAATTAATTAATAAAGAAATTTGACTTATTCATTTCACTAAGTAAACTTCATAAGACACATACTAATTTTTTAAATTAATATTATACACTTTTTAGGTATTTTATATTCACATATTTATAAACTGGCGCATACCAGTACACTTACCTTCAATACAATGATATTGTTGATTCACAAAAAGTGCTGTTGAAGATACGTATCTGTTGTCTTTCATCAACTACGGAATGTGATTACTCATACGTCATGGCAAACGACATTCACGTGTACATAGTCGTATATAGCATAACAATGGTAAGTTCAGCGCTTAACTCAAGCATCACTGTCACTCACAGTGTAATATAAATGACAAACACATAGCATAGTGGAGCACTTGTTTATATATATATATATACGTCTATACTTATGTAGATAATAAACTGTTGAACAAGTTGTTGCATATTTGGGATCACTTCAAAGTCACTTACCTACAAAGAAAAGCAAGAGAAAATAAAAATATAAGTCATATTAAAAGCTTTGATTTAATCGGGAAAATAAAAGGTGATTTGTTAAAAACAGAAGCAATTTTTTTTAAAGGAATGTAATTCTTCAGTTCTCCAGCCATTCTTGGATGTGAAGTAAATCGTCCCCAATGATTTTCAATGTTTTTCTAGGACATTTCTCACGGCATAGTACAGCTGTGTCGAGTGGATGGGCCATGTGTAGAAGTTCACGCAAGTCTGGAAAGTTTTTGACCGCCATTCACCTGGGAGTCCCAGAAACGATTCTTTTGCATATGGTTCAAGCCGCGCACGACGTCCGGTCTTAGATCACGTATATCCTGTGTAGCCAAAAACCATCCGTTTGGGGGCGAGCTAGAGTGAGAATGCGAATGCCAAACGGTTGTGCGCAGGGCTTGGGACACACCACATGAAAAACAACTCCAATGAAAAAATCAATAAAGCCTCGGATGAGGGACTCCCCCTTTGATGACAGCCATAAATGTTATAGAACTACGATTTGAGGACATTCACCTGGAATGTCCGATACCTTAATTGGGAAGGTGTCGCTGCCCAGCTGGTTGATGTCCTCATAAAATTAAAGGCTGACATCACACACGTCCAAGAAATGCGATGGACGGGACAAGGACGGAACAAGGTGGGTTCTTGTGACATTTACTACAGCGGCCATATAAAGGAGCGCAAATTTGGTGTCGGATTCATTGTGGGAGATAGACTCGAGTACTAGCATTCACTCCGGTGGATGAACGTCTCGCCACAATCCGCATCAAAGCAAAATATTTTAACATATCGGAAGAGAAGGATGATTTGGCCAAAGATGCCTTTTATGAGTGCCTAGAGCAAACTTATGAGCGCTGTCCCCGACACGATGTCAAAATATTGCTTCACGGCTTCAACACCAGGGTAAGCAAAGAAGGTATCTTCGGAAAATTCAGCCTCCACGACGAAACATTCCCAAATGGGTTGAGACTGATCAACTTCGCCGGGCCCGAAATATTGTTGTCTGTAGTACTAGATTCCAGCATAAGAAAATACATCAAGTTACTTGGCTGTCCCCTGATCGAAAGACACAAAACCAGATCGATCATGATGTGATAGACGGCAGACATGCCTCCTTGTGTGCTCTTGACGTGGGTACACTCCAAGGACCCAACATCGACTCGGATCACTATCTGGTTGCAGCGAAGATACGCACTCGCCTCCGTGTATCAAAGAACGCCCGTCAACAAACACAAGGAAGGTTCGACGTTCGACTTGCACACCTCCGTTCTGACTGCACTCATCAGTGACTCCCTACGAACCGCCTCTACGGAAACACTTGGTTTTCGGAAGTGCCAGAAAAACAGTTGGTATGATGAGGACTGCCGTGTCGCAGTGGAGAGAAAACAGACTGCCTACCTCGCAACCTTGCGATCGACCGTAACGCGTGCGGGGTGGGATAGATACCGAGTACTGAAGAGGAAAGTAAGATGCATCTGCAGACAAAAAGAAAAAGGCGCCGAGAAACGTGAGTATGAAGAGCTTGAAAAGCTGACCACCTTGGGAAATGCTCGAATATTCTACAAAGAGATACGGCGACTTACGGAAGGTCTTAAAACCGGAGCAGACTTTTTTAGGACCCATAGGGGTGATCTAGTGACAAATGCCCAGAGAATACTGAATTTTATGAAAGGAACACGTCTTCAGCCTGCTAAATGGCAGTGAAAATGAGACACCCATAGATGGCGAACCAGATTCCCCAATCGAAGACGATGGAAATGAAGTTCCACTACCTGACCATGTCGAAGTTCGAATAGCAATTGCCCGCCAAAAGAACAACAAAGCGTCTGGGGTTGACAGCCTACCGACCGTTGACAGTCATGACTTCGAGGTTGTAGATAATTTCGTCTATCTAGGAACTTTGGAATAAGTAGGCAATTGAAAAGTATAGTCCTCCCCCGACAAACGAAAACCAAACTCTACAAGTCCCTCATCGTTTCCGTCCTACTACGTATATATGGTGCGGAAACATGGACGATGACAACATTTGATGAGTCTGCGTTAGGAGTTTTCGAGGGAAAAGTTTTGCAAACGATTTATGGTCCTTTGCGCATTGACAACGGCGAATACCCCAGACGATGGAACGATGAGCTGTGCGAGCTATGCGATGACATTGACATAGTTCAGCGAATGAAGAGACAGCGGCTACGCTGGCTTGGTCATGTCGTCCGAACGGGTGAAAGCACTCCAGCTTTGAAAATATTCGATGCTTTACTCGCCGGTGAAAGCAGAGGAAAAGGACGAAGGATCAGGTGGAGAGCGAGCTGGTTTCAATTGGTATTTCCAACTTCGCCAAACAACGAAGAGAAGAATCCAAGAAATACGAATTTTCTGGCCCACTTTCCAAAACAAGTTTTTCGTACAAATGTTTCCAAGTGCTATAAAAACAAACTCACAAAATTTCAAGTCAATCGTTTTGAAATTTTTCGAGATATGCGGATCTTTATAAACGAACATAGGAAGTACACACATATAGATTATTTAGTTATCTGTTATTTTTACATAAGTATATAAGTGCAAAAAGAAAAAAATATTCATTGAATGAATCTCCAAGAGCACTCAGGCCTCTTCTGATCTATTTTTAGTAATTTCTTTTACAATAAATAACATTTTTACCTCAATAGTCCTTCATACATACGTATAATGTATCCATACCACATACACCTACCATTTCCTGTGCATTGTTTTCACAACAATTTATTACAATTTATCAGCTCTGCATATTCCTGCCCTGAGTACTTGGTTATACTCGTACATTGTTTTTCAATTTCGCCAACATCCACTTATTGACGCTCATGACAAGTGAAAAGGTAGTCAAAGGCATCCCACTAAGCCACTTAGTAGCTGAATTGTTTACATACTGCTCTTATATGTATATGTGTATGCATATATATAAGAATGTGTGTGTAAATGTTTTTGTAACATTTCTTTTCGATGTTTTTCTTGTTTCCCGTGTTAAATGTGTTTTTCCTTCGCCATCATCCGTAGAGGAAGTGCCTGTGATAGCTTAGCTTATAGCTTTTTTACCTGTTTCAGTGTTTTTCTTTGCGTTTTGTTTTCTCTTTTGTGTGTGTTTTTTAATCTATTACTCCTGTGTCATGCTTTACTACAGTGTAATATATTCACAGATACTACATTGTATTTATTATATGTACCATATACATATATAGATACTCTATGTGCTCTTCGTAATGTTTTTCCTTTGTATTTTCCCCTTGAAATAAAATATTTTTCCTGCCCACATTTGGCTTTGTTTAAACTTCTTCAAGCGTGTAACAGGTTAATTGATCATACATACATATACATATGTTAACAAGTAAGTTTTATTATTAGCACAATTATGTAAGCATATTTTTTAAGGATTTTGTAACATATCTTAGCTTCTTGGAAACTTTTTAGACTTCCTACTGATGACATCCAAGTTATTGACACCGTGAAATTGTTATTTGGCCTGACAAACTTGGAAGTCTCTAAGCATACAAATTTGGCTAAAATAATTTCAGACTTGAAATCCACTCTGGCTGACCGATGATTGGACCTGAATTCAATATGGCCAAATCCATTTGGAGCGGTGCAATGGACGAAAACTGAAATTAATCCTGGAGGTTTTTGAGCTAAATTTTTGCAAAAAGAATTGAGACAGGACCCACCAAACCGCTGTAGTACGAGAGGATTAACAAAAGTTCAGTCAGCTGGTGACTTTCAATTTGTTTTCGTTAAATCAAAAATACCAAATCCTTTGCAATTACTTTGTTAGTCTGGTTGATATCATCGATAAAATAAGCACTGCATGAGTCATTCACCACAGCGGCCAAATTAAGAGGTGCAAATTTGTTGTCCAAGAGAGGTATCCCACCGTAGAGTACTATCGTTCACCCCAACGGATGGGCGTCTAACCACAATCTGCATTAAAACGAAGGAAGAAGATAAGGATCATGTCGAAAGAAACCTTCTATGAGCATGTAGAATGCAATTATTAGCCGGGACCAACGCTACCACATTAAAATAGTATTTGGTGATTTCAACGCCATGGCTGAAAAAGAAGGTATCTTTGGCGCAATATGTAGTTGGTTCCAAATGTGTTGAGACTGCTCTACTTCACCGAGGCTCAAATTTTGTTGGTCTGCGGTAGCAGATTCACGCGGAAGAGAATGATTGAACTATATGGCTGTTACCGGTTCGATGTTGTTACAGACGAAAGACTTCTATACAGGGTTCTAAACATAGTATATGTATGCTTCAAAGGATGAAGGTCACAACTGCCGAACCTGTTACATTTAAGAAAATTCCGAACGAATCATTGCGGATAGTACACGGCCTTTAGATATAGAGGTTAGCTGCAAATAAGTGTTACACAAAAAAGCATTCCCTCTCATGTAGTGCGTGATCAGTTAGGGTGTGAAAGAGGGTTGTACCGGGTATCACTTTGTCATCACGTCTCTAGATGAACCCATGTGACCGTCTCGACAATCCACGCCAAGACTAACTTCTTTAACTCTTTCAAATGTCCAACATCATGACATCAATGGTATGACGAGGGGTGTCAGGAGGAAAGCAACGAGTATGTGAACCATTTCTTCTATGCACATTGCTGACTGAAGGTGCTGCAGCTTTAACTTTAGAATCCATAGAAGGGGTGATAACATGCCACCCTGTGGTGCTCTTCTATGCACATCCCGCGTTACCACGCCTAATCTCCATTGTTTTTAGAACTTTTTGCAACCAATCATTTTGTTTGACCAGCCCTTAAGGACAGTGTGAATTCTTATCCATCCATTAAAAAATGTTTAAAACCGATATTGAGCGCTGCAGCAATGTCGGGAAAGATGTCTAAAGCATATTCTCCATTTTCGAAAGCCGATTCTAACTTCCACCATATCCTATGTATTTATCTACCAATTTACCCCTTAATGTAGGCGTGTTATACTTTCGAAGGTAGACTTTCAACCACAGTTTGCTCGATGTTAACATCTGCCAAGCGCTCTCCAGCGTTTTTAGGAGAAATAAAGTCAAACTGATTGGGTGATAGTATAAAGATGACCTGTTATAACTACTTTGAGTAGTATTCCTCTAACTGTTCACCATGAGACTGGGACGTAGCTTTCCCTAATGTAGGCTATGTATAATTTTCTTAAAAGTGAATAACCCTACCTCAAACCTTCTAAAGCAGAGCTGGAAAAATTCCATATAAACCTGGTGATGTACAAGCCGAAAACGTTTTTTTTCCACGTAACCTTGTCTGAATCTCCTATACCACCTACATGCCCCATCTGATGCTTTAGAAAAGAGCATAAATAAAACAAGTCCTCTCTCGATGTAGAAGACGCTCATAATTGCTCGTTCTCCTAAATGGCACAGAATGAGTCGGTAGTCCATTATTTTGGAAACTCAAGCCAGGCAGCTAAAAATTTGAATAGTGTTATATTTTTTTAACAGTCTGTCATGCAAAATTTTGGTTTCGTCGATTTCTTTCCGGTATTTTCGATGTCGAAAAAGTCAATAAATATATGGGTGTCTCATGAGTTAAGGAGGAAAAATCTCATGTACTGAATTTCCCTCTGGGAATCGTTGCTGAATCGTAAAATTATCGACCCATTTCTAAAGCGGATGGTGACTGGTGACAAAAAATTGGATCATTTACACCAACATAAAGAGGAAATGGTCTTGGTTGAAGGGCAATGAGCAGGCACAAATGATCTCTGAGCCAAATGATCACTGAGGATTGAGGGCCAGAAAAGTTTTGTTGTGTTTTTGGTGGAATTGACAAGAAGTCCTCCAGTATGAGCTGCACTCTAAACTCTTACTTCGGATCTGTACTATCAGCAATTGGACTGTCTGCAGGAAGTAATTGGCCAAGAGAGTCCAGCTTTGGCCAAAAGGAGGGAAATTTGGTTTCATACATCGATAGTGACTCGCCAGAAACTCCGAGAGCTTGGTTGGGAGACTCCTGTACATCCGCCTTATATTCCGAATCTTTCATTAAGTAATTAGCATCTACATATTCCTGTTTTTGGCGAATGAATTGGCCTCAAGTGAAGCCTGTGAAAATTTATTATTCTAATTTTTTGCCTAAAGGGGCAAGGGTTTCTACGAGAGATAATGCCATTATATCTTTAAAATGGCAAAAAGTTATTGAACTAAACGGGGTATATTTCATATAAAGTGGAAAATTCTAACTATCTGCAATTTAACCCAGAACTAAAGTTAAATTTTTAAGTAAAATTTTTAAAAGTCATTTTCTTACTCCCATTCCCTTGCCAAAAAAAAAATCCCCTTGAAACAATTATAACGACGCTTCAAATGTCGGCATAAAACAAGCAACAATATTAAAAAGCCCAATAGAAATTAAAACATCACTCACAGCCGACGCCATGGAAAAAAAGCGCATTCCAACGAACTGAGTTGTCTTATTTATTATGAAAATGTCAACGCCAAAGCTTCCGAAGCGACAGTGTTTTAATTACGGGCTTAAAATATTTGCCAACAACAACCACGCGACGTCCACTTGACTGACATTTGTGCCACAAATTCGCAATTCACGCGATGTCATTGAGCGGCGCCCCTCATACTCACTTCCCTCTCAAATGGGATGAGTGGCGAACGCATTTTAGCCGCTAAGATACTCAATTAATGTGGGAATTTGTATTGAATGATGTTGGTATTTCAATGTAATCACACAAACACACACACACACACATGCACAAACACTCAATACACCTAGTCAATTATGCTCTACGAACTGCGGTAAGTGCCAATGAGCAGGCAAGTGGTCAATAGGCCAAGTAGCCTCAGGCGAACGGAGAGAGAGAGAGAAATGAGAGCCAACAAAACGCACATGAGTCTACATTAGCTGCTGCCGTTTTGCGTCACACAATATAATTCATGCTTCACTCCAATGGACGTAATTGACAGCAGGCGTACAACAACAGTAACAACAAGTGCTTGAGTTTATAAGTGAACAGAGCAAATATTTTGTGTGGTCAGAATTATTTTCGCCAATTTTCTTTTGGGTTTGGGTTTGATATTTTCCATGCTTGCTGTATTTGTTGTTGTTGTCGTATGTTGAGTTAGGATTCCCAAGATTCCTGTCATATTTTGTAATAATATTTGCGAAAAGTGGCTTAGTGCTGTCTTTTGGTGTTGAAATGTCGGCTTTAAGTTGTCACATCTCACTTATTTTGCCATTGCCAGCGAAGTATTAGGCGGAGGGTGCTTTGTTTGTTATTTGACTTGAATAAAAATAACACCGTTAAATCACTTAAATGGAAGAAGTAAATATAATGAGTAATAATTAATGAAAAAATCCAATAAAAGTTTGACAGGCCTGGAGCATTTCTGAAGTACTATGTGGAGGTGTATCTGAAATTATTGGCTAGATATCGTGAAAGCTAATTTTAACGTGCGAGTTTATATACAATAATACATAAGGTACTTACCACATTTTTAATAGAGAAATACTAAAGGCTTAACCGAAGATTTAGTGTTATCTATATGGTTTCAAAAATAAACATAAATAAAATGCATTTAAATTTTTTTTTTTTACCTGAAATTCCTTTTTTATTACTAAGTTTGAACCTTGACATTATGTATGAAACACTATATCACTCAAATGACCGCCTCGAGGTTTTTCGTAAGCTCTTGCGATCTGTTTGGGGTGATTTTCAACCACTTTTTGGCATATACATATTTAGCGACATCTAGAGTAGCCGCCGTCTCTTGATTCACTGACTTCTAACAAAGTCGCCGTATATTTATTACAGCTCATCGTTCCAACGACTGACGTATTCCACGTTAACAACTAATCAGATAACGCCATGGTCCATGCCTCCGCACCAAAACCAGTTCGGGAACGATGAGGGACTTATATCATTTGGTTTTAATACATCGAAAAAGACTTAAGGATTTTCAGGCTGACATTGTTGTTGGTGTTAAGACTGACAGAAGGTTTCAAGATCGGTGCAGACTCTTGTAGGACAAAAATAGGTGATATTCAGAATATCTTAAATCTATTGAAGGAACACTTCTCCAGCCTGCAGAATGGCAGTGAAAATGAAACCTCAATCGATGGCGATGGAAAAGACGTTCGAATAGCAATTGTCTGTCTAAAGCGGCTGGATATGATAGCCTACCGGCAGAGCTATTCAAACATAGCGTTGAATAGCTGACAAGGTGCAAGCATCAGCTACTTTGCAGAATAAGGTCGGACGAAAGCATGCCCGACGATTGGAATTTAAGTGTGCTCTGCCCAATCCATAAAAGAGCGGACCCCACTATCTGCGGCAATTATCGTGGAATTAGCCTCCTTAATATCGCCTATAAGGTTCTGTCAAGCGTTTTATGTGAACGTCTGAAGCCGATCGTTAACAAACTGAGTGGACCTCATCAGTGTGGTGGCCCGTGAAAAGAGAATCGACACACACCACCTTTTCGTCGATTTTAAAGCCACCTTCGATAGCACGAAAAGGAGCTGCCTCTATGCCGCTATGTTTGAATTCGGTATCCCTGTAAAACTTATACGGCTGTGTAAACCGACGCTGGACAACACTAAAGCGCAGTCAGAATTAGGAAGGACCTCTCCGAGCCGTTCGATACTAAATGAGGGTTCCCACAGGTTAGTTTCTTATCGTGTGCCATTTTTAACCTATTGCTGGAGAGAATAATACGAGCTGTAGAGCTGAATAGAGAAGGTATAATCTTCTATAAGAGTGTACAGCTGCTGGCGTACGCCGCTGATACAGACATTAAGACATTATTGGCCTCAACAACCGCGCCGTAAGTTCTGCTTTCTCTAGACTGAATAAGGAAGCGAAGCGAATGGGTCTGGTAGTGAACGAGGGCAACACACGGTATCTACGATATTAAAGTAAGTAAATTAATATTATTTCCAAGGTAGAGATGTGGGGTTTGAGTACTCAAAATTCTACACTCGATAAGATGAAGCTCGACTAAAGTCACCGGCATATATATCAGAAATGTCTCTCTCCCTGTCAATTTTCATCCTAAAATCTACCTTTCCACTTATAAGTGTTCGAGATTAAAAGCTGACCTAAGGGTACTGTATACGATGGTTGTGAGAAGAAGTTGGTAACCGCGAGCTTGTATTTGCTAATTTATGTCAAAAGCTTTCTTAAAAAAATAAACAATTGACTCATACTCGTCCTTCTTTTACGGTACAATAGTATAAAGTCAGATCGCTAACGAAGGCTCTCGTATAGTATCTTCAGTACAGAAATAGCCAAGCCTCACTGAACTAGCATAAAATCCTATGAATCAGAGAAGAATTAAGTAATTTGTGTTTTCAGTCTCATCCCCCAAACGCAGAATGGTACATAAAGAAATTCTTGGATTATTTTATTGCTTCTTTCAACGATAACTGTAACAGTGGATATCTAGAAAAATCCGTAGGCTTACCGTTTAAATTTCCATCGTAAAATACCCAATCCGAACTCCCATTACGTGCCACAATTATTATCTAAATCCAAGACTTAAAATAAATCCTTTCAAAACTCATACATAAAATCATTATTTAATGGGAAATTTTTAGCTGTAGCTACATGGGTATGTACATATATACAAATATAATTACCTCTCATCCAAACGCATACTACTCCGACTAATATCACTCCAAGCGGACATCGAACGCGGCCGTTGAAAGAACGACTTCGAGGTACGTCTCGCTGGTGGCAATTGTTGTGGTGGATAACCGGGTGGTGGTGTGGGTGGTGTATCATTGATTTCGCTATGAAAATTAACATTACGCGCTGTACGCGGTGATGCTGATGAGGACACCACCGAGGGCATGGAGGACGCATGATTATTATCATCGGTCATCTCAAGGGCGGTGTAGCTCACTTGAAACTGATGGCTCATTGCGAGTGTGAATTTGAAAGAAAAAAGCAACACAACTGGAGCTTAACGTTTACAAACCAAACACAGTGGAAGTATACTAATATAAAACAAAGAATATTAGCTGCTGAAGTTGTGAGTTTTAAGTTGTTGGTGGCTTTTGGCGCGCTCTCTAATATTTATATAAATCTCAGTTTAACTTTTAAGCGGACTCAAAAGATTTACGTTGGTAAAAATAGCATGAAAGACGCTATGAATTTAGTTTAGCTGGTAATAAAATGTGTTTTGCTTTATTTTTCGTCGAATTTTTATTTTCCTTGCAATTTAATTTTCACTCTTTATTTATTTTTTTATTTATTTAAATCTCTATTTGTTTTCCTTTTTCTCAATTTGTTTATAAAATTTTCAATTGTCGAAAGCCCACTAACGACTTTTTGTGGTATTATCGTGGGATTATGTTTTCGAGCTGCTGCTCACTCCGAGGAATTTCATGAGTGGTTGTGGTGAGCTTAAAACTTTATTGTTGTTTATTTGGCGGTGCAGGAGGTTTTCTGTTTTTGGAATTTTAAGTATAGAAAATGATACCGCTAACATTTTCACGCACACTGTTGGTCACTGCACATTTGTATGTATATACGTGTATTAATGACATTTTAAACTAATTTAATAAGGAGCCACCGGAGCGTATGAGTAACTTTTTTAACTGCCATTGGCGCACTTCACAATAAAAGAGATGATATGTTTTAAAGAGTTTGGCGCTTTTAATGAGCGATTTTTATATTTTAAACTTTTACAAAAAAAGTGATGAAATTTTTTAATTTTTTTTCATTATTTGAAATACTTTAAAGTATTTTGTTTATTTTTTACTGTAAAAGTATTTTTTAACCTCCCAGAAAAATAATTTAATTAGATTTAATATATTTTAAGCTTTAAATATAGTTAAATTAAAGCTTCTTTTTGTTCTCAGTTACACTAAGATATTTATTTTAACATTCAGTATTTTATTTATTTTCTTCTGATGAAATACTTTTTAATTCCATAAACAATTTAATTTCTTTTCACATATGTTAAACTTTAAATGTATTTAAATTACATTATTTTTGTTCTCAAATACAATTAGAAATTTTTTTCAAATATATTAAAAATTGTTTGTATTATATTGGTTTATGTTTATATATATTACATTGGTATGTTTTAATTATTAATTATTATCTATTTTATTAATTTATTTTCTTTTTACACCATCGAAATCTTTTCAAATAAGTATAAAATACATTCTTTTTGTTCTTAAATACACTTGGAATTTTTTTTTTGAACTATATCAAAATTTTACACATTATAATAATTTTTTTTTTTTTTTTGGTAAAATTAGTTTTCAAATCATTTGATGAGTTTAAGTTCTTGTTACGCCATCTAAATTTTTTCATATATCTACAAATTATATTCTTTTTGTACTCAAATACCATTTAAATTTTTTTTTAATTTTTCAGTATTTTGTTAATTATATAGTTTACATTTTTTTTACATTTTTTAATACCATCTAAATTTTTTTTAAATCTATTAAAATTGTGTTTTTTTTTTTTTCAAATACACGTGCAATTTTTTATATATTATAAATATTTTTCAGTATTTTATTAATTAGTTTATCTTTCATTCAATATTTTTAATTCTTTTCATAACTTTAACTACTTTCAACAGCTTCTGTATTCTTTCAGATATTTTTAAATTGCATTTATTTGTTTCCAAATGCACCGAGAATATAGTTTTATTCATTTTTAAATATTTTATTAGAAATTTGAGTACTTATTTCATTAAAACATATTACAAATCTTCCAAATATATTAAATTTGATTTCACATGCTTAAAACATTTTTAAATAATTTTAAAGCACACGCCCTTTCTTACCGAATTCACAATTTTTTTTCTTTAATTTATGAAATACTTTTTAATTTATTTTATTTTTTTTGCGTTTTGTTGTTTTGGCTTTTGTACTTTACTTCATTTTTAATTATAAACAAATTTTTTCACTTCTCTTTCCAAATAAATGCCATTTAAGTATTTCAAAAGCATTTTCGCGCGTTCTTTGTGGCCTTTTTGTGTCTCAGTATTTCGTATATTGGCACTTTGTGTAAGCATTATACACATTTTCACTATTTCAAATATATGCATATGTATATATATATATGTATATGATCATTTATTTGCTGTTTCTATTTTCTTTAATTTTTAATGTCATTTTCATTGTGTCTCCCGATGCTTGGCGCAACATGCGCGCTCTGCTCCAACATTAAAAATGTACATATACGTTTGTTTGTATATCACTGATTTTTATACACACTTATTTGTTGTTGTTCTTACAGTACTTTACTTTGCTTTGCTTGCATCAATTTCGCTGATTGTATGTAAATAAAAATAGTTTAATTTCGCTGCAGTGTAATTTTGCAGGGGAGAGTGGCGAGAGAAAGAGAGAGAGAATGCAGCGACTCAATTGCACTGCTAGCTGTGACGGTAAACGATAAAGTGCACAAGTTTCCTTTATTTTTATATTATAAATTTCCGTTTTTTTTTTTTAATTTTATTTTATAAATTTTTCCAATAATTTTCCATACTTCCATGCACTTGCACCCTAAACTCTGTATCATTTATGCACAGTGCAATTTATTTTTAATAATTTTTCACCCTTTCTATGGATTTATTTTCAAACTAGCGCGCTTATGTGCAGCCGTCGTCACACTACTGGTCACAATATCCACCGTCCACTGGCCCCAAACGTTTGATGACAAGTGTCCGTTATTATTGCGCTAGTTAAGTTATTGTTACTCGCTCACTTGCTGTGCAATTGCACTTACATATATGTATATTGGCCAGTGCTCACATGCTTGGTCAACAGTGAATAGATATTATTTTACTGATGCACAACTGTCACTTGATAATATTTTTATACATTAGTATGGCACGTTATCATATATACATACATGTGAATATATGTATGTATTAGAGCTATAGATACCCGAGTATCTAGCACTGTGAGCAGCTCAATACTCGCTCCATACTCGTTCGTTGCTAAAATATTTCAAATTTCAATTTTGTTTGTGAAAATTTCTTTAGTATTTCAATAAGTTTTACACTTTTCATGAATAAAATTAAAATTATAAAAGAAATTTCTGGGGAAAAATTAAAATTTTTATTCAATATGAGCAATGAGCAATGAACGAGCATTTGTTTGTGCATTTTTCCCCTTCAAGTTAAATGCTTATTGATAGATATTCGATTTTTATGGCTCATTACATATACTTATGAATATTCTATGTGAGAGAGGAAGTGTTAGGATTATCCTTGCATTTAAGCCGCCCCCAACTTTTTTAAGAAACTGTACTTTACCATTAAATTTTTAAGAAATAATATTCAAGGTAATTAACACACTCACTCTCCATTCCACGTTTAGACAAAACCTTCAATCGGATTCGAGGTTTTAACCTCAATTTTGATGTCACACAATCAATAGAAATTCAAAACATAATTTTGCTATAGATTTTCTTCTATTTTTTCTCCTTTATTAGCCAGCTTAGAATACGAATTCCCAGCAGGGAAGAATATGTACAATAGATAATTACAAAGGATAGCCAAGAAGTATACACAGACTGGTCAAGCTTGAGGGAAAAATTGGCGGAGGTGTCTTCTCAGAAAACCCTCCGATTGAACGCTCGTTCAGCCTACCATTGCAGTGTTTTCCAGGCGGAGATATCAGCTATCATGGAGATTGCAAAGAAAATTGGAGCCAGCTTTAAAGATAAGGATATCAACATTTTCAACGATATTCAGACAGCAATTAAAGCACTTGGCTCGCTTACACTAAATTAATACTGAACTGTCGCCGATCAGACTGTCTCTCACGTGGACCTTTGGTCACAGGGACATCGAGCGAAACTGTAAGGCATCTGGACTTGCTAGGTAAAGTATATCCAAGCAGATTCTTCTCGATTAAGAACGCAATGATATGCATTTTGCCACTTGTAAACTGCTTCTCAAGGAATTCATATACGAACAAGCCCGCTACAAGGGGGAATGACATTACGACCTGCCGCAAAACCAGGCACACATGGCCTTAAAAAGAGATGATATGTCCAAAGTAATAGCATTTCTGACAAGCTACTACCTGATAGGACGACACGCGGAAGAAGTAGGGGCTCCCTACAGAAGATGCTGCAAGGAGAATGAAGAGGAGGAAACGATCACCCATTTCTTATGCGACTATCCTGCTTTGAGCAGGGCGAGGTTTCGTAATTTTGGGACCCTATTACTGGATGGTCTATGGAAGATAGCAGACTTCAAAGTCATGGATCTATTGAGATTCATTAGAGAATCAAAATGTATGAATGATGAAACCTGATAGTTAAGTTCTTCTGGTATCACAATGGGTTATAGTCAGGCCTAGGTGAATCCGACTCGGTAGCCACTCTAGCCTAACCTAACCTTTTCCTTTATTAACACCGGCACTGATTACGCGATTATAACCGATTCAGTAAAAGTGCGTCAGTCGTTATTTTCTTTCGCTGTCTGGCGACCCTTCTCCAACTGATCCTTAAAACTCAACTCCTGTCTCTGTTCCTTCCGGTGGATATTGTATGAAGTGTTCTAATCCATTCGGGCAACATAACTTGGCTAAAATCTGTAAAACTTTCTCAAAACCATTCTCCCGAAAACTCCTAGTGTCGCCTTATCAGATGTCGTCATAAACCACTCATGTGGAGAGACATCCAAAGTTTAGTCTTTCATGCAGTGATTCTTCGTGAGATTTGTATACTGATATTATTAATATTTGAAAATTCTTTTCTTGAGATAGACGACATGGGAGCCTAAGCCCGAGTTCACAATATATGATGACCAGAGATACTTCTTCAAGCTTATTCGCCTTAATTCTTTGCCTAATCAGACGGTTTTTGAGGCCAATAATATCAATATCATCGGAATAATTCAGCTCCCATTATTTTTTTTTTCTCCAATACGATAAAGAATCGCTCTGTCTGAAACCTCATTTGGTACCGCACGGTTCCCGATCCTAACGGAACTGTTAGTGTTGCTCCGCGCCAGTTAACACAGGTTTGCCGGAATACCGAGTTCGAGCATAGCTAGAGAGAGTTAGTCGTTTTCGTGCTATTGACAGCTTTAAAATCGATAAAAACGTTTGTGTGCCACTTCAAAACAACTGATGCATGCCCTTCACAAGTTCTTTACCTCCATAGTTGAATAGCTTGACCAGTAATCCACTGGCTCTTACCACTTTTTATTCATCAAACGAGCGATTGCTACCCGCAGCCCAGCACATTCAGCTTATGGAGCATCTGTTTGGTTTTGTTGATTAGGTATTTGGGTTCGCCAGCTCCTCAGCAGACTGCAGCATTGTTCTCTCCATAAATTTAACATACTCGAGACATTATTCACCAAACCATCATATTGGCTTCTACATGAAAAGGTTCTGCTTTTGAAATCTCCTGTAAATTACCGCATTTTTTCGTAAGCATCAATCTCTCAATCTCTTTATACTCACGCAGCTCGGTCCTTCTCTTTTCATGATTATAAATGCGTCTCACTTCTCTCTGCATTTTTCCGGTATCTATCGCACTCAGCGTACTGTTGAACGCAACGTTGACATGTAGACAATATTTTTCAACTCTAGCGTAGATCGAAATAGCTCATCGTACCTTTGCTTCGACTTCAGATATTGAAAACCAAGAATTTCGTTGTAAATTAAACACTTCTCTTACGGCGAGTTGCTAATGAGTGCTCTCAGAGAGAAGGAGTGCAAGTCGAGTAGTAAACCAGCTGACTGTCTGTTAGGATTGCAACTTTGCGGCGTGGAATCTTTCATGTGTTTCGTGAAAAGCATTACTTGCTGTCTAATGGTGAATGTATTTTTGCTGCTGTAGAACAATGATCCGAGTACAAAAATTTCAATTTTCCAACAAATTCTGCTACTTGTAACCCTTTCAGCGCAGCTCATAAACAAACATTTTTCTTACATACCAAAAAATAATTTTTCCTCAACAGTTATTAGTTGATTCTCTCCTAAAGTGTATACTTTGCACACTGCACTCCTTGAATTTAAGGACCTTTTGGTTATATCAATTACATGGCATTACCATATCCGTTTGCTAAAGAGTTGCCATTATCGAAATTATTACTATGCATACATATATTTTATTGGTGCATTACATAAACTATTATATTTATTTGTCGATTTGCTTGCCACTTTAAGTACTTAGAAATTCTACGCATGCTTCGCATATAACAGTATAGAGTATTGAAGTGAAGTCGATAATGAAATGGTGCTTGCTTTCTTTATGCCCCTGAGAGCTCAGCTGGCGGTCAATGCACGCAACCGCCATATTGTTTCTAAGTTTATTGACTAACTTTTAAAGGGGGTGAACTATAGCACAACTTCACACATACTAAATATATATGGTATGTACCAGTATGTATATGTTTATATAGCATACAACTAACACAATGGTTTAGTCCAATGCACACACGCACATATCGAACGCTCACTTGTTTATTCCTTGGGGAAAGTTGTTTGTTGTGCGTTGTGGTTCAACAAAATTGAGCAGCTGTTTCGGCATTTGATAAAACAAACAATAAAACCATGAGAAAACTTGTACAGCACACAAAGAATATGCGTTTTATATTTTTATATATTTCTTTCAATTTGCTTTCAATTTAATTTAATATTTTTATATTTAAGTCCTAAGACAATACTCTACGAATTTTTAACTCTTATTTAAACTAATGTTTTTTTAAATATATTAATTTTCATTATTTGTTTACATTTGTTTATTTTAACTGCTCAGTGTTTTATTTTTTTTTTTTTTTTTTTTATTTGCATATAATATATAATGGAATATTAAGTTTGGACTGAAGTACGTAAGTAGCCAGCCCAGCTAGGTTTCCTAAGGGTAAAATAAGACCACCATGGCCGAACTTGGATCTACAAAATCTAAAAAAGACTTACTGAAAAGCTTTTAAAGCAGCTTCTGCTGTCCTACAAGAGAAATAATGGGACAAATAACGGGTTATCTAAGTAGAGGTATTTTTTTCAATAGTCCTGACATGTTATTTTTGTTTAGTATTGTTTGGCATTTCATCATGGAAAGGCTCACACCTGAACAATGTTTACAAATCGTTCAAATTTATTACAAAAATTCACGTTCTGTAAAGAATGTGTTTCGCGCGCTTCGCTCAACTTATAGTCAACATAATCGGCCTACTGAGCATACTATTCGCAACAACATCACCCATCTTGAGACCGAGCATTCGACTGAATAGACCACGGCCGTAGCTTAGAGTGTACACGAAGACCGTGGAGAGTTGATTCAGCGACGTTTACAGCAACTCGGACTGACTTGAAAAGTTCCACGAAGATTCGACGTTTTCGACTCACATCTTTTTCAGAGATGAGGCCCGTTTCTGGCTGAGTGGGCATGTAAACAAGCAAAATTGCCGCATTTGGCACGAGGAGCAGCCTGAAGCGATTCAAGAGCTGCCATTTCATCCTGAAAAAAAAAACAATGATTTTGTGTGGTTTGTGAACCGGGGGATTTATCGAATTGATGTTCATGATCTCGGCGACATTTGGTTTCAACAAGACGGCACCACTTCCCACACATAGCGTCAACCAATGGATTTATTGAGTAAACACTTCGATGAGCAGATAATTGGACGTTTTGAGCCAGTCGAGTGGCCACCAAAACCATGTGATATCACACCGATAGACTTTTTCCTGTGGAGATATGTAAGGTCTAAAGTCTATGCGGACACAGGGTCTTGGAGCAATACATCACGTGTGTCATTTATTAGTTATCTGTCGAAATGCTCTAACGAGTCATCGAAAATGGGACTTAACGGATGGACCATCGTAGCCAACTTTAAAAACCAAACGCCAAAGAATGTTCTTTCGAATGATAATAGATTTGAATTTTCTATGATTTTTTTTTCTTTAAAAAAATGTGGGGAACCTCGAAATGGATCACCCTTTATAATCTAAACTTAAGGGACTACAAGAAAACCCTAATAAAAGCAAAAAGAAGCGCTTGGAGAGACTTTTGCAGCAATGTGGATACAACTTAAGAAGAGAATAGACTCATAAAAGTACTCTCAAGTAACCCTCGTTCAGCCGGGATGCTTGCATAGCCCCGTTGGAATGTGGACGTTATCTGCGAAGAAAACCTTCAACCTTCTATTAAATACCCATTTACCTGAAGCATCCACAAGTAAGTCATCGGAACCAACAAGGAGTGAATCAGTGTCCATAATGCAAAATCTCTTAACAAAAATCAAGATCAAGTGGGCAAAAGTCCAGGACCTGGCAAAATTGCACCTATCTAATTACAGGAGTCCTGTGATAGCAGCATCATGCTATGTGTTATATTGATAGGAGTCTTCAATCCAAACTTACTTACTTACTTTACTGGCGTAGACACCGCTTTCCAACGGAGTGGATGGTACTTCATCGAAAACTTTCAAAGCTTTCTAAACTACATTCCTGAGTCATGGAGGGAATCGAAAATTGTTTTTATTCCCAACTTTGAAAAGGTGTTTCATAGTAAACCTAAGGATTTCAGACCAAACTATGGATCATAATTTCTTGAAAAACCAACACGCCTATATTAAAGGTAGGCCTTACACATGATTGTATCAGAAATTGAGGTATCTACCTCAACCATAGATGACAGATTCGGTAGAAAATCCTACATTCCAAAGCTTTCAGCGCCAGTGCTCACAGTTACGAAGCCGTGAATTATTAAGTCTGCTAAATATCTGAAATTCATTCTGGAAATTTGGTTGATCACAGAACTCGGAGGAAAGAATGCGTAAAGTGTTCATTGCCCTCCATACCTGTAAAGGAACTACAGACGCTATACTCCTCTATGGAGTTGAAGTTTGGTGGCCAGCACTCGAGAAAACTTCAATTATCTCCAAATTTTATAGATGGCAACGAAGCACCTCATACCACATCAACTGAGGCTATGTATGTCTTCTTAGATCTATTCTCGATTGACATTATGGGGCTCCATAATGCTGCTGGACCACTGTAAGACAACAAAAGTAGTCTGAAGGGATAATAATAACCCCGGGCATACTAACATCTGAAGTAGGTTCCGTCTACCATAATACACTGACTTCATGACAGATGTCAAGGTATTTATCCCGGATAGCAACCAATGGGATAAACCAATGAGACAGTATATTACCAGCTCGCACGGACTCGATTAATTTTTATACGAATGGGTCAAAACTAGATCACAGGGTTGGTAGCGGCGTCTACTCAGGGATTTCATTTACCCAATCACAGTAGTGTTCTTCAAGCAGAATTTGTAATTATACATGAGACAGTCAAATGTGTCAGCTCAATGGTGCTCTCAGAAAATCGTATTCACATTTTTTCGGATAGCCAGGCCGCATTAAGGGCCCTGAAATCTATCATAGTAAAATTAAAAACCGTAAAAAATTGCAGAAGTTATCTTGGAACCTGGTACGGGACTAGCCTGGACACAGTAACATACCGAATAATGAGATGGCGAACGAGCCACTTTCGGCATCATAGAAGAGTTTGGGCATGCTGCGCTCCACTTGTAAGCTTACTATAATAGAGTAATTCATTAAAGTTGAAGAAGTCTCAATGCGTGTAATGTAACTATTGCAATATGGCCATAATGGCACAGAAGAAGGCCACGTGACCCTATCAGAAAGATGATATCTATAGTTATAGATCTTCTTACAGGGCATATTCTATTGGACAGGTACGTAGAGAGGTTGGTCGTACCATCTAATGACTTCTGCAGAAGTTGCAAACGAGAAGAGGAACCTGAATCCTTAAGGCACTTCTTTTGCGCATGCGTCGCATTTTGGAGGAATAGATTGAAGTCTCTGTAAGCAGCAACTCTGAGCGCAAAGATACGACGACTGGTTGGTTTTCAAGCTTGACATAATGGTTTGATAAGCGGGTTGGGGTCATCAGGATCCTCAGTGGTATAACAATGGGCCAGTTTGGGAATCTAAGTGAGCTAATGCCCACTTCAATCAAGCAACCCACCGTGTAAATAAAAGGAGAAGAGATAGGTCCATCAAAATGTATACCAATCGGATCAGACTAACGAGTTGATATCCGTATATCCATCTGTTTGTAAACAAACTAGTCCCTCAGTTTTTGAGATATTTCCACCAAACTAGATACAGAGAAGCACTGTTACATTTTAACGATTCGCTCAGATGTGCGGCTTTGGAAAAACTCTTTACGAACACGTATACACAAATAAACATTTTCCCTGAAAATCAACGAACTCGGTGGGCTATATACATTCCCATACAACCGATTTTTCAAATATGAGAATTAATATTTATTCCAAAAAAGAAATACTGCATATGATAATATGATATGACTTCGGCGTGACCGACGACAGCTGTTCTTTCTGTTCTTGTTTTGTTTTTTTTTTTTGCATAAATATATTAAGTTTAGACATGCACAATGTACATACATATGTATATATATTTGTCCCATATCATATGCATTGTTTAAATATTTTAGCAATAAAAATAAATTGATAGCATTTGAAGCTGCCACTACTCAAGTTGTCAATTGTATCAAATATACGAGAACAAGTATTCACCCAGCAGCAAATGGTTAGGGCTTAAAAGCGAAGAGGTAAAGTGGAAATTGTATATTTGACACCTGAATTCGTCGTTGAAAATTATCACGGTGATGTCATAGCAAATGCAAGACCTCTACTACCTTTCGAGTAAAAAAAACTGTCCAAATGTGTTTTCTTTTGGTTATGCAGCATTACTATTACGATTACCAAGTAAGCGGTTATTTTAGGTACCTACTTCTTTGTCGCATGCTAAACTAAGAGAGAATTTATGTTATTACACAGGAAATTAGGATACAAAAATTTAATGTTATTAATTATTTATCCTATACTAAACATATTGGTCTAGTAAAAAGTAATCCCTTACTTCTGCTCGATTGCTTTAATGATCTGTATCTTGGGCTCTGTAAAAGCGACTGGATTAGATGGCATTAGATAGCTTATATCCCATACTAAAAGAGATAATGGGAGAAAAGTTGATCACTTTATTCAGTAGTGTTTGGGCGTTTGTCAAAAATGGGCACCAGAAAAAAGAAAATTCGCCATATTCAATAACTTTTCTTCGATAAAGGTGAAAACGCAAGTCAGGCAGCTGAAACTGATACTGTAACAGTCAACCATCCACAATTTTGGCTTAGTTAATTTCATTCCGTAGAAGATGCTCCACGGCTTGGAAGATCAAATGGGGAAAATGTCGATAAAATAATGGAGTTCATCGAGTCTGACCACCAAGCGAGCATTGTTTAGATTGCGCTTGAGCTAAACATTGCAAAAAATTAGTTTGGAATCACTTGAAAGTGACTGGATAAACAAAGAGGCTGGATGCACGGGTGTCCCATGAGTCAACGAGAGAAAATCTCCTTTTAAAAATCGCTACTGAACTGTAACAAAAGCGACGCATTTCTTAAGCGAGTAGTGACTGATGATGAAAAATGAATCGCTTGCAGCAAAGTCAGACGAAAACGATCTGGATTGAAGAGCTGTGAGCCAGCATAAATGGTCTCCCAGCCAGTATTTACGGCCAGGAAGGTTTTGTTGTGTGTTTGGTGGGATTGGCATGAAAACATCCACTAGGAGCAAACTCTCAATTCAGACCTATATTGTCAGCAATTGGACCGTCTGATTCAAGCAATCACCAAGAAGCACCCACACTTGGGCAACAGGTAGGGAAATGTGTTTCATCAATAACACACCAGACTAAGTGATTTGGCAGCGGTTTCAAGAGTTTGGTTGGTAGATGGCTATGCATCCAACTTGTAGTTTGGTCCGCGCACCAAGTGATTACCATCTGTCTCTGTCTAAGGCGAATGATTTGGCTGGTGAAGAATTGACTATAAAAAAAGCATGTGAATATTTTGCCAAATGGGGACAAGGATATTCACGAGAAAGACATAACGATATTACTTTCAAAATGGCAAATAGTTAACGAGCAAAACGGTATATATTTGACATAAATCGGATAACTCTAACTTAGTTAAATTAAGCCTTCAATTTCATGCAAAAATGGATTACTTTTTACTTGACCTAAAAATAGAGATATTTTATTTCAATGGAAATTCGCATACAATTGTTCATGCTTATGCCAACAAGTTTATGCCTCGTTTATGCATTTTCTGCAACAACAAATACACACACGAAGAATTCTTTTTATTTATTTGTTTTCTATTTGCTTTTGCTTTTTGATAGTTGATATGCATTACCTTTTCACTACCAAAAGGTAATACCTTACCCAATTTGCTAGAGGGTACTAATATGCATATATGTATATACACTTTTATATATGTATCTACAATATAAAGTTTATATGTGCATTCAAGTGTATCGGGGGAGCTGAGCGCTGCAAGCAGTCATCATGATACATATATAAGTAATAAAGGAAATAAATTGTCAAACAATAATAGAGAACATATGTATGTATGTATGCAGAGTAATAATAACAGTTGTTCAATATAATAAATAAACAATTTATAGATATTGTCTGGTCAATGTTTCTTACATAACATATGAGTGACATTTATGAAAATAGATTTAATTTTCTCAACTTCTCAAAATTTTTTTGTTTTTTTTTTTTAGGTGAATTACAACTTCCACGATTGTAGAAAATGTTCTAGCTCTAGCAAATTCAGTCAACCTCAGGTATTAAGGTGAATGTCTATCAAGATCGAGTGCTCGAAGGAGAAAATTCGAAAATTTTTGAACGTTGGTTGGACACAGTGGGGTGTATGCTGTTACAATTGCGAGGTTATTCTCAGTTCCTACTCTTGCGTCCACGTCGTGCACCCTGCAAATGTGAGCAACCCTTGTGCAAGATACGGGAACCAACCCGTGTGGAGCCTTGGGTCACGGCTAATGACAGAGGAAGCTTCTGTGGAGCCACTCCGACTTATCCGGTTTATGGGTCCGCTGAAGTCTAATCGAAGCGTCTTTTCACCAGAGGTGCGGCTGCGAGCGGGCGTCGATCTTGAAGCTAGTGGCTCGATATATAAAAGTGTTTAAAAATTTTAAGAAGACAAAGAAGGCTTCTTTGGTGCGACAGTTGGAAAATTTTGCCCCACAACGAAGCATCCCCTAATGGGTTGAGGCTGATCGACTTCGAAGGGGCCCGAAATATGGTTATCTGTAGCACTAGATTTCAGCACAAAAAAATACATCACTCCACTTTGCTTTTCCCTGATAGAAAAACACAAAACCCGATCGATCATGTTGTGATAGATGGAAGACACGTCTACAGTGTTCATGACGTGCGTACACTCCGAGGACCTAACATCGACTCCGACCAATATCTTATTGCAGCGAAAATACGCATGCGCCTCTGTGTATCGAAGAACGCCCGTCAACAAACACATGGAAAGTTCCACATCTAAAAGCTGCAATCACAACAGACTGCCGAACGGTTTTCTACTCGACTTCAACTCCTGCTCTCTGAGAGCACTCACTCGGTATACGTTAACTGTGGGATGGCATTTCAAGCTCCCTACAGCTGCAAACGAAACAATTGGATTTCTCAAATGTCGCAAAACATCTGATACGATGTAGACTGCCGTGTCGCAATGGAGAGAAAACAGACTACCTACCTCGCAACGTTGCGATCGACCACAACACGTGCGGGGTGGGATAGATACTGAGAGCTGAAGAGGGAAACAAGACGCATCTGCAGACAAAAAAGAAAGAGGCCGGTATGCGTGAGTATGAAGACCTTGAGAGGCTGACCGACAAGGGAAATACTCGAACATTCTATGAACAGATACGACGACTTAAAGAAGGTTTCAAAATCGGAGCAAACTCTTGTAGGACCCAGGGAGGTGAGCTAGTGACAGATGGCCAGAGTATACTCGATTAATGGAGGGAGCACTTCTCCAGCCTGCTGAATGGCAGTGAACAGGAAACACGCGGAGATGGTAAGCCCGAGACTCCAATTGATGAAGATGGAAAATTTGTTCCGTTACCCGACTATGAAGAAGTCCGAATAACAATCGTCCGCTTAAAAAACAACAAAGCGGCAGGGGCCGATGGATTACCGCCCGAGCTTTTCAAATACGGCGTGGAAGAACTGATCAGGTGCATGCATCAGTTACTTTACAGAATATGGTCGGACGGATTGGAATTTAAGTGTGCTCTGCCCAATCCATAAAAAAGGGGACCCCACAGTCTGCGCCAATTATCGTGGAATAAGCCTACTTAATATCGCCAATAAGGTCCTGTCGAGCATATTGTGTGAAAGGCTAAAGCCCACCGTTAACAAACTGATTGGACCTTATACGTGTGGCTTTAGATCTGGTAAGTCAACCATTGACCAGATATTCTCCATGCGCCAAATCTTGGAAAAGTCCCGTGAAAAGAGAATCGACACACACCACCTTTTCGTCGATTTTAAAGCAGCCTTCGACAGCACGAAAAGGAGCTGCCTTGACGCCGCATTCGCGACATCGCTCCCACGTCACTGTTGACAGTCATAACTTCGAGGTCGTAGATAATTTCGTCTATCTAGGAACCAGCATTAATACCAACTGACCAGGCTGACAATGTTGCCTGGAAATCCAACTCAAAATCACTCTTGCAGAAAAGTTGCTACTTTGGACTAAGTAGGCAATTGCAAAGAAAAGTCCTCTCCCGACGAACGAAAACCAAACTCTACAAGTCCCTCATCGTTCCCGTTCTACTACGTATATATGGTGCGGAAGCATGGACGATGACAACATCTGATGACTCGGCGTTAGGAGTTTTCGAGAGCAAGGTTTTGCAAACGATATATGGTCCTTTTCGCATTGACAACGGCGAATACGCCAGGCCATAGAACGATGAACTGTACGAGTTATACGACGACATGGGCATAGTTCAGCGAATCAAGAAGCAGCGGTTACGCTGGCTAGGCCATGTGGTCCGGATGGATTGTACTTGGTATTTCTAATTGCCGCCACTCGGCAAAAAGAGGAAACTAATGGCGCAATGCTGTTAACGCGACTGTTATCGTGTAAGCGGTGTCTACGCCAGTAAAGTAATATTGGACACAGCCTAAAAGAAGCACTTTCACTTTCTCACTTTAGTTAATTTTAGCCTACATAAAATTCTTCTTTAGTCTCCTTGCTGCACAGGTTCTTATGGAGGATACTTTAATGTTTTTTTTTGTCTAATAAATAGATGGACCTACAGCTTTTTCTATGCCGCCAACAAACGGTCGCTAGATGTGGGGGAGCCGGTAAGGTTAATAGCAGACATACAAGTGAACGTACCTTACGAATTTAGTCCTAAGTCATAGTCTAAGCTCTTCGTTATGAGTAAGAGTAGTAGTACGATGGCAGCCCTAGTTTCAGGATATAGCAGCGAGTGGACTCGTTGCATTAGAATAAGCCTCTTTTGTGATCATCATTGGCTTGTTGGTTCGCTCATTCTGTTTGGACCACCGAGAACGCAAGTCGTATATTATATATTAAGCCACTCGTAAGTCTATGGCAGTCTGATGAGTATTTGAACCGCTGACCATCCACGTGGTAGTACCCGCTGTTAAGCAAATGTCAGTGAAAAATTTCTTCCACATGCATTCAGCCATTCTTTCTCCCTTTTCATTTATTTCTTTCTCTTTTCCTCTTTTTTATTTCCCCATAATTTTTTTCTTTTTACATCTCTCTCCCTGTCCTGCCTGTGTTTTTTCTTTTCTTCTATGCCTCTATCCATTTCAATTTCTTTAATTTTTATTCTCTTTTTAGTCTCATTCATTTTCCCTTATTTCCCTCTATTTCTTTCTCTTTCTAGTTTAGACTAGTATCTACAAAGTTGCTTGGATATTTTAATAACTATAGACCCGTTCTGTATTGGGCACTTGGGATTTCCAAATATTCTGGCGAACAACTACAGAAAGTGATAAAATATTTGCAGCGGTGGAGCGTGGATTGTAAATAGATCAAATAACTAAACAAAAGAGAATTTTAAGCGTAGAGCTCAGTGCAACTACTTGTGCTTTACTTTTTGGAATTCATAGCTTTCAGTCGATTGTGCTGTCACACATTCCGCTTTACTCCGAGAGCAAGGGGTTCGATTTTCGCTTTTACCCGAAACGAAAAGCTGTCTTGATTGTTAAATCGTTAACAGATAATGTTAAACGAGTTAATTTTTCTTGTTGGTGAAACGGAATTATATTGTTTAATGATATTTGTTACAGGTACAAAGTTGAAAAGGTATAAAAGAATCGTCAAATCGTCGTCAAGTACCGCAGAAATGAGTACTTGTAGTAGTGGATACATTCTGAAGCACAATGAGACGTTTATAGTTAGTTCAGCGGTGTGAATCACTCGATCTTAGAGACCACATCACAGAGTCTCGACGGGAGAGAATAAGCTCACCAAAGGCTTCCTTCAATGAGTTTATTGCTTCGTTGGATTTACAGCATGTACTGTACTGTATTGTTGAACCAAAAGGTCAACCACATCGAAATCCTCCAATGTAGGCACGAAAAAATCATTAATCATGGCTCTTTACGTAGGCTGCTATATATGGGTCTGGCCACTGGAAAGTTTGACATTTTTTAGCATAACATCACTCAGAACGTTTTGTCATTTAATCGTGAATTGTTTTATTTACAGGGAATTAAAAAATTCATCTCGGCCAAAAAATGGAATTAACTCGTGAACATTTCCGTGCGATCATTTTTCACAACTGTCGACGTGGATTATCACGACAAGAGTGCATCGATGAACTTAAATCTTTGTATGGCTATGTAGCACCATCCTATAGCACTGCGAAAAACTGGAACAATGAATTCAATCGTGGCCGGCGCTCGCTCAAAGACGAATTCCGTGAAGGTCGTTCAAAAACAACCGTTGTGCCAGAAAACATCGATGCCGTACGTAAACTGATAATGCAAGACCGTCATGTAACATACCTTCAGATAGAGGCATGCCTATGCATTTCTCCCACCAGCATGCATTCGATATTGCATGAACACCTGGCCGTAAAAAAGGTGTGTTCTCGTTGGATTCCGCACAATTTGACAATCGCTCAAAAAAAAGGCTCGTGTGGATTGGTGTAAAGAAATGCTGAAAAAATACGATAGCGGTGCTTCAAAAGACGTTTATAAGATCGTCACAGGTGACGAATCATGGATCTATGCGTATGAGCCCGAAACAAAACAGCAATCGACCGTGTGGGTCTTCCAAGACGAGCCAAATCAAAAAAAAACCATTTTCGTTGATAAATATTCGTATTTTCATTATTAGGCCAGAAATATATCTAGCAGCCCTGGTAGAATTCTCCATTAAATGTTAGACTATGTCCGGCTTTATTGTTGAAGAAATATGGACCAATGTTTGCCTCTACCTATAGAACACACCAAACAGTAATTTTTTGAGGATATAACGGCGCCTTAACGATTTCGTTTATTATTGTAACCATTCTAACAAAAGTGAGCTTTATCGCTAAACAAAATTTTCTTCTGAAAATTGCTATCGGTGGCCATCGCGTTTTGGGTCCATTCACTAAGCATGGCACGCCCTTGACAATCGTTCGGCTTCAGCGTTTGCACGAATGGGATTTTGTAAGGCCGCAAAAAAAGATCCTTCCACAGAATCTTCCATAAATTGGATAGACACAGCAGCTCTAATTATTGTGCGCGATGGTGACTGGACACATTTGGGTCTTCTTCGATACACTGTTCCACAGCAGCAATTGCGTATTCAGTGTTCACTGTACAACAACTCTGAGAATGCGCATTATCCAGATGATGCCAAACCCATGCGTGGTTGCTCAAATTACCGACTCTACTGGAGAATATGTTGACCGAATATTAGACACAACACGCGATACGTCACGCCAACCCAGTGGCATTAGGTTCAACGAACGGTGTTCAACTTTATGCTGGAGTAAAAGAAAAATGCTAACGAAACTGATGAATGTTTGAGGCCGAAATATTAACTTTAAGCATTTTTTCTATTATCTGTAAATTACTTTCCTCTGAAGAATTTTCATTTAAGAATTTAAATTCATTCCTTAAAAATTGCCATCATTTTGGCTCAGCCAACTATACAGTTATGAATAAATGTACACTCGATTTGTCATTCAAACGCAGAAATATGTACACGTATATATGTATTTACTTATGCGAATAAAATGACAAAAGATACAAGATAACCAACCCATCTCACACTCATAAATGTCAGTGGATTTCCTGAGAAACTGCGCCGTCTTTTATGCAAAGCAAAGTCTGAAGCGGCTAACGGGACACTCAACGCAGAATGCGCATCAAATGCCTGCCGTCGGTTGCTTTCATTTTGTTTTTATTTGTTGTTGTTATTGCCATGTCATATTTATGCTGAAAATATGACTTTAACATGCCTCCTATATGGCCCCAAAGTAATTTCACTTCAACTGAAATATTCATAATAAACTGTTATTTTACACTCACACACACACGCAATTTATCATTCACTTTCTTACTTACATTTGCGTACTTTCACAATAATATATTTTTAAATAATACTTAGTACACACTCATAGCAAAGTTGTAATGGTGAATAAAAAGTAAAAAGTGCTGAAGTTGTCAGACATATTGTACGAGTATTATTTGTGTGTTTGTAGGCGTTTGAACTTATGTACATATTTACATATATGAAATTGTGTGGGCATTTACTTTTGGCACGCACTTTAAACCTAATTACTTCACAAAACCTAAAAAGTCACAAAGAGACTTCGCATGCGCGTTCAGACAGTATTTGAGCACATACGAGTACATATATAAAAGTACATACGTGTATATATTCATAATAATATTATATTATAAATTATGTGTGACTTCATTTAAAATGTTAACATATTTGACATAAAATGTAGAACTTTATCATGCATTTTACCTAATGGCGCACATTCATTATTTTCCTTCGCTGTTAGGAGCCAATTGGAAGTGAAATCTGAACGCTCTACACCTGGTATTTACAATATATTGAAGGTATTCCTTTCGAAACTGGAGTGTCCTCTACCATGCGGACCATAAGCTCCAACCAGCTTAGCCGCTGTCTCTTGATTCGCCTAACAGCTCATCGTTTCATCGGCTGCGGTATTCGCCATTCCTAACTCGCAGCGGAAAAAAAGTCTTACACAAAACCCTTTCTATCGAAAACTCTTAAGGCTAACTCTTCAGCTGTTGTCATCGACCATGCCTTCGCACCACATAGCAAGAAGGGTATGATGAGCTACTTGGAGAGTTTGGTTTTGGTTCGTCAATTGCCTACTCACTTCAAAGTATCACTGAAAGCAACATTAAAATCGACGAAGGAGTGATGTATGTATGTCAATCCATGTCCTGTAGGTCATTTCCGGGATATGGTGCATATTGAATATCTCCCAGATCTAAGCCCACACTGATAAGGTCCAATTGATTTGTTGACAACGGACAACATCCTTTATCCTATTTTTATAAAGTAAACAGAGCACACTTGGTTTCCAATCGTCAGACGAACTTTCATCCGATCACATTCTGCGAAGAGACTAATTTATGCAGCATGTCAGCTCTCAATCAGCAAGCTGGAAAAGTGTACCATCCATAAATTCTAAATACTGTGACATCAGTCGTTCGATCTCCGATTTGGTTCCGGTCTTGAACGTTTTGTAAGTTGCCATATCTTTTCGTAGAATTTTCGAGCATTACTCTTGCCGGTCAGCTTCTCAAGCTGTTCATACTTATGCATTTCGGCCTCTTTCTTTTTTTGTCAGATGAGTCTTGCTTCCCTCTTCAATTCTTAGTATCTATCCCATCCCGCACGCGTAGTGGTCGATCGGAAAGTTGCGAGTTAGACAGTCTGCTTTCTTTACACTGTGGCACGGCAAGCCTCATCGTACCAGCTGGTTTGTCGATCTTTGCAGCTGTATGTAGAGAGCTTTGAAGTGCCGTCCCACAGCTCCCGTATACCGAGTTGTTGATGAGTACTCTCAGAAAGTAGGTGTGCAAGCCGAGTAGAAAATCGTTCCACTGTTTGTTGTGATTGCAACTTTTCAACATCGAATCTTCGTTGTGTTTGTTGATGAGCATTCTTTGCTGCATAGAAACGAGGCATACCATTTCTCCGACAGGAAAGGGGTCTGAGTCGCTATTGGATCCTCGGAATGTGCGCACGTCATTGACACTGCAGACATGAAACGATGTTTCGGGCCCCGGCGAAGTCTAGCAGCCTCAACTCATTTGAGTTTCATTGCAGAGGCTGAATTTTCCCACAATTGTACCGAAATACTATCTTTGCCCAACCTGGTGTTACAACCGCCAAGTAAATTTGTACATCATGGCGGGAGCAGCGCTCATGGGTACGCACCAGGCGTTCATAAAAGGCATCCTTGGTAGCATCGTCCTTTTCTTACGGCGGGGCATGGGCAAAATAACAATATGTATGTTAAATAATTTTGCTTTGATGTGGAATGTGGCTAGACGTTCATCGCCCGGGGTGAATGGCGGTACTCGGCAGCGACACCAAATTTGCGCTCCTTCATATTGCCGATGTTGTGAATGTCACAAAGACTTACTCTTCGCCGTCTTTCGAGGACATCAACCAACTGGGAGTATTGCAATGACCGTCATCAAATGGTAGGGATCTCAACTGAGGCGTTATTTTACTTTTCATTGGAGCTGGTTTCTAATGAGGCGGATCGCAAGCCCACCGTACTCACAGGATTTGGTCCCATGCGATGTTATACATTTTTATGATTCCAAAACTCAAGTTACTACTCCTTGGAATCCGTTTTGGCTCCATTGAGATCGTAAAAGAAAATTCGCAGAGGGAACCGAGATCAACTGATTTCAAATACACACGGTTTCGCTAGCAAGTTTTTTGCCATTTTCAGATTCCTGTGGAGGCTTCACAAGCTCTTTTTGATGCCAATTCTTACCCAGCCAAATCACTCGCCATAGATAGGAATAAATAGTAATCACTTCTTGTATGGTCCGGACTACAAGGCGGATGCACAAGCACTAGTCGGCGGCAATGTCTTGATGAAATAAATTCTTCTGCTGTTAGCCACATCTGGGCGCATTTGGTGGTTATTTTCTTCTGACCTTAATAGTTTGACAAATTCTTCTTCACCATCAATCCTGGTTTGGAAACAGTTTGAGCCGACGTACTAGTCTTCGACCATGGCCATTTTCAATTGACTTTGTTGTAAGTGATCCACTTTTCATCACCAGTCGATTCTGTTGCGATGCAGCAGCGCTTCGCAGATGAAAAATCGGTTCATGAGGGGTTTTCAAGTCGAGCTTCTTTGGTTTGGTTTCAAGCTGGGAAATCGAAACAGTGCTCGCATGATGATCAGACTCGACGATTTCCTTTATTTTATCGACGTTTTCGACAATTGACCTTCCATAACATGAAGAATTTTGTACATAGATTCAATCGCACTTATGGAACGCAGGATACAGATAACTACTTAAAGCCATATAGAAGAAAAAATGGACTTTTTTACCAGACTTATAATTTTAAAAAAGTTAAAAAATCTTCTTTTCTTCTTATAAATCACGGTGTGCTGCGGAGAGCCAATAAATTAAATAATTTCGATATCTCGAGAAAAAATGTGAGAAAATATTTATAACTAAAAAATGTATAACTAAACCAATCGAGGTTTTTTTCTCCAACTTGTGAGTGATTAATGTGTGGCATGCGTGGGCAACAAGCGAATAAATCCTTTGCAACACCAAGCCGACCAGTTGATTTATGGCACGGCAGCCTAAAATAAATAAATAGTAAATGGTATGACAAATCTTTAGAAAAAACCTATCCAGAAATTGTGTCAACCTTAAGAGGCTGCGAAGGCATGTTCGATTTAAGTGGGCCAATTTGCAACAAATTCAAAAAGGATCAATTCTAAAGCAGCAGATATGGGTCAACTCACAAGGTCCACAGCTGCACGGTAGTCGATTGTGGGTGCCGGGGTAGTTGAGAAGTTAAATGAAAATGAAAATGAAACATCTTGTCAGCTGCTCCCTTTTTCTACTATTTATTGTTAGCCGGTTGAATGCCTTGGCACAGTTGGGTGACAGAGTGTAAGGACAACATGAAAACTTAAAATACCAGAACAACAGAAAATGTTTCAAAAAAAAAAATATATATATATAAAACAAATCAAGCAATATGTAGTCTCTTGCTATTTTTACTTTCAATATGTTGCAGAGTTGAATTCAACTTAAAAAAAAAGTCAACAATGAAACAAAAAAGTCCTGACACACAAGCGAAATGAGATGAAATGTGTATTGCGGTATATACGAATAGTCTGCTGCCTTCTCTCACTACAAGTTTTCCAATCTCACTTTTGTTGCTTTCTTATTTGTATTTTTTTCGTAAATTTCTAACTTTTTTATTATTGTTTTTTGTGTTTTCTTTCGTTTGCTTACAAATTAGTGTTGGATACTTCGAATACACAGTAGGGATGGCGTGTGACCTTGATGTACTAACACATTCATATGGTTATGCTGGTAAATATTGCAGTTAGAAGAGAAACCCTGCAGGGAAAAGCTGAAAAAAATCTGAAATCATACTAGCAAGCCACTTGTTGGGTCATGCTGTCGTAGACACATGCCAAATATAGCATACAAAAAAAATTGGGTGAGATTGGAATGAATTATAAGCTCCCTTATTTGTAGTTTTCTTTGGGGACTTTCAACAATGGGAAGCAGATCGAGGTTTAAACTACGTTATTTTTCCGCCTTTTGCCTTCCTTTCGCTGTTTGGCACCAAAAGGAAATGCAGACAGGTCCTTATCTACCTGGCCTTACTCTTGGTCTGCTTCTCCGGTGGGTTTTACATCGAAAACTTTCAAAGCCGAAGTGTTCCGGACCACATGACCTAGCCAGCGCAGCCATCAACAGCAATGCTTGTTTGTTTGAGGAATGGAGATATTTCGTCTTACCTTCAGTCACTACCAAAGCCATATCTCTTAGCTTCCTTATCCAGTCTAGAGCAAGTAGTACACATGGCGCTGTTGTTGAGGCCAATAATGTGCAGCTGTTCACTCTTATAGAAGATTGTACCTTCTCTATTCAGATCTGTAGCTCTTAGTATTTTCGCCAACAATCACATGAAGAAGTCACACGGTAAGGAAACACCTAGTTTGGTACCAAACGGCTCGGAGATGTTCTTCCCAAGCATAATATATCCTTAGGCGATTCAGTTTCATGACGCATAGGTTTTGTGTGGATATCAAATTCTGACATAGCGGTGTAGAGGCAGCTGCTCTTTGTGCTGCCGCAGGCTACTTTTAAAACAACGAAGAGGTTCTGTGTGCCGATCCAGTCCAACAACCACACTGATAAGGTCCAATCAGTTTGTTGACGATGGGCTTTAGCCTTTCACATAATGCCTTCGATAGAACCTTATATGCAGAAGCTTATCCCACGGCAATTGGCACATACTGTGTGATCCCTGTTTTTGTGGATTGGGCAGATCACATTTAGGTTCAAATCGTCGGGCATTCTTTCATCCGACCATATTCTGCATAGAAGTTTATGCCTGCACCTTGTCAGCACTTCGCCACCGCATTTGAATAACTCGACCTATAACCCATCGGCCCTAGCCGCTTTGTTATTTTTCACGCGGCCGATTCCTATTCGAACTACTTCATAGTCGAGCAATGAAACATCTGTTACATTGTTATCGACTGCCCTTCAGCAATTTCAGTATTTTCTGGGGTTAAGTTACTAGCTCGCCTGGCTGTGTCCTACAAGAGTTTGTTTCAGGAATGAAACCCTCTGTAAGTCGCCGTATTTTTTCACAGAACTTTCTAGCATCACCCTTGTCGACCAGCTTCTCAAGCTCTTGATACTCACCCATCTCGGCCTTCCCTCTTCAATTCACACCTTGTGGTGTTTACCTTTCGACCTTACGCGGTAGGTAAAGTCCCCGACTATTCCTCGACAACTCTGTCGCATAGAAAATGCAAGGCTTCATATAAGATTAAATTTAACTCCCATTACTCTTTTTAGGACTTTCTCAGACCTTCAGTGTTATATCTATAAAAGTTGCCCCTGAAAAAAAAAATTACTGACCTTCATCACTCCCTCCCCAACGCTACTTAGCAATAATGGCTCGCATTCGGGGTATGCCACATGCATATTGGGACGAACCCAAAGTCAGCAGCCGCAGACAAGAAAACAGGGATCGTGAGGCATGAGACAGCTTTTGCCTGAATGGGTGAGGTTCTACTTCCTATTCTAGGTATCAAGAACAAATGATGAACCCTCTCTTACTTTTACTACAGATTACTCATTTAGAGGCAGTGAGGTCTTACTCTCCTTCCGGGAAGGTCAGGATGAAGTACTACTCTCTTCCTTTACAAATTAGTTCACAGTTATTTAGAGGCGCCAAGACTCTACACCCTCTCCCGGAAGGTAGTTGTGAGGCCCCACTTCTATACTTTTATGACCCTATACTTTGTGACTTCGACAGCGGTTAGTGTAAATTTCCGTTCCTCTAATCGGAGATAAGCATAACGAAATAGAATTTTCTTTCTAGAACGATTTCATAATTTCACCTTCTTTAATAAATAAAAAATCTGCTTCAATCAACATTGTTTTCCGGCATACAAGACTTTTGACGTTCGCCAATACAAATAAAACTAAATGTAAAAACGTGTCGGTTGCTCTGAACGACAAGTGATGTACGTATGTAAAAACCCGATGTGTAAAGCAGAGGTAGAAAATGTAATCCAACTTGTTTAGTTGTTCAGTATGTACTTGCCATCATGTGACACGCTGTGACACGCAAATGGAAATCATAAAAATTCCAAAATAAACAAGGTAACGGTCATTAGGGGTACCTAGTCGACTGACTAGTGTCACATGAGCAGCACGAGTGACCATTTTCAGGCAATCTTGGCACTTAAACGAATTTCGTGTTGCAAGAAATTATAGTATACATACGAGTATATGTACCTCGGAGGGTTGGACATTCCTTTCTATACTTTTGGATATTAGTCGGACCAGAACTCCAACACCTGCCTTCCAAATGGTAGTAGGCAATGCTAACCACTCGGCTATTTCGGCCGCCGTTGTTTGTTTTTAAAGTAAAAAAAACATCTTCAAACTGGCCAAGATGGATGATAACAAGTTTTGCTCGAGTCGTAGAAGAGCTTCTATGGCGTATTAGAAAAGGCAAGACAGTAAACAGGATAAAGAAATTACCCAAGGAAAGAACCCAACTACTTCATGGTTACTACTTAGAATAAAGCAGATTGCAAGCATCTAGTCAACAGACATTTCCCAGGATGTACCGACAGCATATATTTCCAACCTTTATGAGATAATGTAGAATATGTCCTTCGGGGCATCTTAATGAAATGGAAAATAAGGTAGGCAATCGGCGGCTGTAAACCGTTTAAGTATCCAGACGGTGTCTTTTCAGATATGAAGCAAAAAAAAGGACGCAGTGCTGGCACCATACTGGGAATAATATATAAGGGATGTTTAAGATTAAACTGTGTGCATGCCGCTTGGAGAGAGGTGAGGGTCGTATTCATACCAAAAGAATACAATTAGTCTAACTTCAGCCCTTCTTTTAGTGTGCTGCATAAGATTCTGAACACCTACCAGGGGTGTTAGTTGAAATTTGACGGATTTTTCGATAAAGAAAACACTTAATTTGCAGTGGAATCTCAAGACTTTTTTATTCAAAGTATTAGCCATTGGTTTCTACACATTTCTCCCATCTCTCAGGCAAATTATGGATACCATTCCAAAAAAACTTTTTCTCTTTCGAGGCAAACTATTCGAGGAGCCATTTTTCGACTTCTTCAAAATTAGCGAAGCACTGCTCGGCAAGGGAGTGTTCCATCGATGCGAAAAAGTGACAGTCGGACGGGGGGAGATCTGGAGGGTACGGCGGGTGCGATAATATTTCCCAATTAAGTGTTTTTAATGTGTCTTTCGCCAGTTTAGCGGTATGAGACGGCGCGTTGTCATGTTGCAAGATAACTTTCAGGCCCATTCCGACCGTTTTTCGATCAACGCATGATTCAAATTCATCATTTGTTGTCGGTAGCGATCTGAGTTCACCGTTTTACCAGGTTTTAACAACTCGTAATACACCACACCACACTGATCCCACCAAACACAGAGCATTGTCTTACGGCCAAAACGATTTGGCCTTGCAGTCGATGGGCCAGCTTCACCAGGGGAAAGCCATGATTTTTTTCGCTTCGGCTTCTCAAAATAAATCCATTTTTCGTCCCCCATGACAATTCGATGCAGAAAAGATTTCCTTTCGAATCGGTGAAGCAGCATTTCACAAACGGTTTTTCGATTTTCCATTTGTCTATCGTTCAGCTGGTGTGGCACCCATTTTCCATACTTCTGGATCTTTCCCATGGCTTTTAAACGTTGGCAAATTGCTCCTCGAGTCACATTTTTGTTGCGATTGGGTTGGATCAACATGCAATTCCTCGTCTTCAAACTTTTTCGTTGCACCAGGATGTTCATTGTCTGTCAAATCGAAATCTCCACTTTTAAATTGACGAAACCATGTCTCACATGTTCTAATCACTGGAGCATGTTCACCATAATTTTCTACCAGCAACAGGAGAGCTTCAGCTACTCTTTTCTTTTCATGAAATAAGAAAAGCAACGAATGCCGCAAATGCGATTTACTTGGAACGAAACTCGACATATTCACTGAGGTAAACAAATATGATGCTATTATTTTGACGGAATGTGAAATTACATACATGCCAAATCATAGAAATTTATACATATTACTTGCAACATCTACTAGTAAACTAACACCCCTGGTATATTAGGGATAATTCGACCAGCCTCCTTTGATATAGCAGCATACTACTCAGACTAAGTACCCAAACAAATTGCATTTGTGGACGTCAAAGTACTGTTCACAAGAAGCCCAAAACTCCTGCGTGAATGTTCCGAGGCTCAACGGGGTTATGCTATCAATCATGGACCGCCCCAAGTACCTCGGTGTAATTTTTTACACCAAGCTGATTTGGAAGCTAAATGTAGAGGAAATAGTGAAAAGGGCCAGTGGTGTGGTCCATTCTCTGGACCTGTGCATTGGTGTTGACCATACTGCTCTACGGCGCTCCGGTGTGATGGACCGCTAAGAACAAAATATCGTAAAGGAAACCGAAAGCAAAAGCGACTGCTGTGGCTCGCTGCACTGTGCAAAGCGATCCTACTTCTGGCCCGTCTGCGTAAGGCGCATCAGCCGACCAGTGTAACAATAGTAACAATACGGGTTTCCATCTAATAAGATGAAACCCACTGTAAAAATACACTTTTCTATAATATTCCTATAGTATGCGAGTTTTGTAACAATGTTATAAGGTATGAAATTAAAAGTTTTTGGTTATACTTGACTTCACTAAGGTTCAACTTAGCCTGAATTTTTCCAAACAGCCGTAAATGATGTGATACCTGTTTGTGAAAGATTTCATAACAAGCAAGAGTCTGTGAAGGATAGTAAGGAAATATTTTGATGTCATCAAAGATCGCGAAGTTTTAATGTCGAAGTGTGCCTCTCCTTGGACTAAAGCAACCGCATAGTTAGTGAAAAATCCTTTCTTCCCTTTCGTCATTTCTGAAGTTCGAGCAGTATCTTTCGAAAGAATCCCTAAGCCCTTTTGCATGCTCACCTTTGAGGTACTGTCCCAATTAGTATTGAAATGTCTATCTTCAGTCCGATTTGGGACAAGTTGTCCTCGATTTGCGGCAGGTTGAGCTCTACGACTTTACAGTTTGCTTAAAGAATTCTTCAGCTTTATTACTGACTAACTGTCACTGACGTAAGTAAAAGGGCACGGACACCCCATCGCGGAATCCTGAGGTGGGATCTTTCAGAAATATGGTAAGAAATACTACTTTGCACCCACTTTCCAAAGGATACGTCAGAGCTGAGTGCAGTGCTGTCGGAAACCACTAGGACAGAGCACACAGAAGACGTCGTCGACATTATGAACCAAGACAAGTTTGCATATGTCTTACTAAGCTGCAGGAAGATCCAAGCGCAATGCTTCCCGCCAGCTGAAAGTCAGGACCTACGTGCATAGTAGTATGGCATTACCACTAAGTGTACGAATAGCTACTTAATACCGCAGCTGAATTTCAGGAAGCTGTTTTCAGGAAGCTGTTTTCAGCTACAATAAAGGCAAATGTCTGGAATAAAGGCGGCCTGAAATATGGAGATAAAGCTCTTCTCGTTTCCAAAAATGGTTCTAAAATGAACAAAAGAGCGGGGGAGCGCAGTTTACTGCGCCCAAATGGAAATAAGGTAGTCGTGTAAGCTGCCAAGCCAAAATTTTTGTCATAAAAATGGCGACAGAGCTACTGCAAAGTGCCAGCTTTCAAACGAAAGGAATACACATCTATGTGGATAGTCAAGCGGCCATAAAGGTCTTAATTTCGTACAGCACGAAGTCAGCTGTGGTTGCATTATATAAAGAAGCGATTCAAGTACGGTCTGAAAACAGAAGAGCGTACATTTACTGGGTGCAAGAACCCACGGGCGTTGAAGGTAATGAGATAGCTGACGTACTTGCCAAAGAGGGTGTCTATTTAGAACAGAATGCAGCATTGAACCTTCCAGCCCCATTCAAGGAAGTAAAGAAACAGCAAGAAGTAATCCTACTTCGTCCAGCGAATAGACTCTGGGAACGAGCTAAGGGCTGCAGAATCGCGAAGACTATGTGTAAAAAAAAAATTACTAAACTCACAAAGTTTGTACTAAAGTTTGTGCCACTGATAGGACTATTAACGGGGCATTGGCTGCTAGCATCTCATGCGTTAAATATTGGTCTAGGCGGACAACAAGTGTTGGAGATGCAAAGAATATGAGGAGACAGTGGAGTATAATTTTGGCGCAGAAAGACTACAAAATCTACAATCAGCAATAGCCAAGGGGTCAAAACGACTAATTCAGTGTGTAGCAGTGAAGCTGGGTCCCATGTAGTGTACCTGGCAACACTATGGCTGTATTTCGTCTAGGTGAGACCCACTGAGTCAGCCATCTTAACCTTTCTGAGTATAGTATATAGCTGATGCATAAATAAGTGTTGAAAATACTGGTCACTACATAATAAAAGGCAAAAAATTAAATTATTAATGTAAAAAGTAAGCCACTAGCACTATACTAGTTCTCAACTAGTGTCTAAGGGGTATAAACTGATTTGGAATTATTATTGCTATATTTTATTCTACCCTCTTTGTTGATGTACTTGTACTTATTTTCCCATCGAATTCCTCAGTCGGTCAACAATGTTGTAGATAAGAAAAATAATAAACGGAAGCCGTTTATAGCGAGTGAAATTTTAATTTGTGCCGCTAATATTGCTAAGTCACGAAAGCACAAAATATTCATTAATTGCTTCATTTTTAGTAGTTTTCGGTATAAATAACAATATCATATTGAAACAGAAACTATATAATTCCATATAAAATTTTTAATATGTTCAAGCGTAAATAAGAATTTATAGAGTTCGAGGCACTTGGAATTAAATTTTTTATCGCTCAAATTTTAGTTTTCCTACTCAAAAGCAGACTTTTTCTCTGTTTTATGTTGAAAAGGTGTAAACAACTCAATATCACGCAAATCTTTGTCAACTAAGCTACTTGACAATATTTTCGAGGGTATCATCCAATAATTTTTTTCCGCCGAAAGCACAATAAATTCATTCTTAAAGAATTATGCACAGCCACTTAAGTATGTAAATGTCTAAAAGTATGCCCAACAATTTTTCATAACAAATTAATTCACGTTTTTGGCACATAAAATAACACTCCAACACATTTACATATACTGATACACATAAACATACACATACACATTTACAACGGGCAATCAACGAAACGGAAAATGTATGTGGAATGTGATGACACGAGCAAATTCGTTGTCGATTTATTGCCTACCAACTGACTAACAAACGCCTGTAATGGCGCTACTTAACAGCTGGCATCCGAGAGAAATACAAAAAAGCGTATAAGAAAAACTTTTCTCAAACACTCACACAAACCTGCATATTCATTGAAATATATCTCTGTAGCCAACTGAAGACACTTCATAGACTTGTAGGTGTCTAGTATCTTTATGTCTGTTTACCACATTGTTTGTCACCACCGGCTTGCGAGTAGTTGAGCGTAAAATGGCAAGCTGATTTATTTAATGTGCACATAAAAGCGTTCTTTCTGTCAAAGGCGTGGGAATGAAAAAGAAAGCGTAGAATTTATCCGCAAGAAGGCGACTTTAGGCTGCTAAAGCATATCATACTTGTAGACTGCCTTATTTGCTTTTATTTTATTTTTCTAAACTTTATATTTCCTGATAATCACATATGATACCCATGATACCGTTAAGATGACTAAGGCTTATGGAAATGTGTGCTGAAGTGTGTTATTGCATTTTTTCAGTTTTTTTGTTTTTTTTTTTTGCATAAGAGTATAAAAATACAAAACAGCCCAAACAATTGGCATTCATATTCATATATGCGCATATATAAAAGCTGGTTTAATGCTTGAATTGGTTGTTGATAAGAACCTAAGCTAGAAAGTATGTAAGCAAGGTAAGTAGGTATATACAATGAAAATGAATTTTTGCTGTCCCAAACATACGTGTATGCTTTGCTGCCACAACCTAACAATATTTCTCTAAATCTTCACTTTTTCCGTTTTATCTTTTTTTATTTCATTTCATTTTATTTTATTTTATTGTAGTTTATTTTAGTTTATTTTATTTTATTATACTTTATTTTATTTTTTTTTTACTATAATTATTATTTTATTTATTTTATTTTATTTAAATTTATTTTTTCTCTTTATTTTATTTTTTTTTATTATATTTTATATTATTTTACTTTGTTTTATTTTATTTTATTTTATCTTATTTTATTTTATTTTATTTTATTTTATTTTTTTTTATTTTATATTTTTTATTTTATTTTAGTTTATTTTATTTTAGTTTATTTTATTTTATTTTTATTTATTTTATTTCATTTTATTTTATTATACTTTATTTTATTTCAATTTCTTTTTTGTTTTATTTTATTTTATTTTATTTTATTTTATTTTATTTTATTTTACTTTATTTTATTTTATTTTATTTTATTTTATTTTATTTTATTTTATTTTATTTTATTTTATTTTATTTTATTTTATTTTATTTTATTTTATTTTATTTTATTTTATTTTATTTTATTTTATTTTATTTTATTTTATTTTATTTTATTTTATCTTATTTTATTTTATTTTATTTTTTTAATTTTATTTTATTTCTCTTTTCATCACCATAAGGGTATACATCAAGTATCGGTTGCTTTGCAACAAAATACTTAAAACTATTGTTTTTATAAGTTGAGTTATTTATCAGTAGTTAAAATTAAAATTAAAAATATTTACAATTTAAAATGGATACAGATCATGTTGATTACAGGTCTATAAAAAATAGCTAATAATAATTAGTCTAAGTTCAAAAATTTCCTAACTATAGTAGTTGTTGATAATATAACAGCCTTTTGTATCACGTGCCGCTTTTCCATCATTTTAAGTTTGTCAAGACTTTTGTTTAGAGTTTTTGGTATAACACCGGTAGATGATATAATGATTGGAATTATCTCCACATTTTGCAGTCTCCACATATCCTTGATTTCGTGTGCTAAGGTGTGATACTTTCTACACTTCTCTGTATAGCACTGTTGTAGGTTGTGTGTGTTTTGTACACCTATGTCTATTAGCATATTTATTTTATTTTATTTTATTATATTTTATTTTATTTTTATTGTTAACGTTCCCCTAAATTAGTTAAATATTTTCCTAAATACTGAAATTTCAATGAATTCTTCGAATTTTGTTTCGTTAATTTAAAAAAATTGAAACTCAATTGACTCTTATTGACATTGGACACCCTCACAAGTTATTTTCCAATGATAAAATTAACTCATTAAACTCAGTATTACAAGCTAACGTATACTTCCAAATAAGTATGTGTTTGGATTATGTTTTGCGAAGGGCAATTGTCAATCACCTCTGTCACCTTAGCCAAATGACAATACTGAATTGTTGCCAATTCTCCAGTGTGAGTGGAAGGATAAAAGGAGAAAGAGTTTTCTTATAAAAACAAATTCCATTGTAACGTAGTTGCAATTGAATTGTGTTAAGCCAAATTGGCAGCCGAATTTAGGGGATATAAAATGTAATACCAAATTATGTGCAAGAGGGCTGAAAGTTGTGGTTTTTAGCAAGAAAAAATATATTTTATTTAATTTAAAGAAAAATTCTAAATTGGTGTTATTATTTTTCCATTTATATACATTGCTCTCATTTCTTTGCTGACATCGTTTTTCATTTTGCTGAGCACATATAGTTTTGAGTAAGTGCAATCTCTAATAAAATTATTTGTAAGCTTAAAAGCCTAAGCGAAGCATCAAAGTATTGAAGTGTTTAGACGATTAAATAAATCAAATTGACACCTCTACCTGGGCGCTTGCAGAATAACTTTTTAATTCTTTCTACTCGGTTAAGTTTGTTATTTTGGAAAATTAGTTTCTATTCGCTTTCATCATTTAATTTTACAAACGATAAACCGGAAATTCTCGCTCAATAAATGTATTCAACTTGATTCCTGTCAACTTTGACGAAATCGTGAAACTTTCCACACCTGTCTGTCAAAAACTTTTATGATTTATGAACACACTTCCGACCCGAGGAAAACTTTTATGCCGATTATAAATAAAAGTTTTTTCATTAACGCAAGAAAGTTTTTGAATCTTTAAAATAAATGTAAATACGAGGGGACTAACAAAAGTGCGTTATGTTGACTAAAAAAAAATTATTTCTGTATTTATTGGTAATCTTTAATCTTTGTCCTTTTTTATCTTCTATACATAATCTCCATTGATTTCAATGCATTTTTTAAGCATATACCTATATCCTCTTCTGAAAACAGTCTTCAGTCTGGTTTTTTAAGCATATCAAGTTCAGTATTAACCGCATTAATTATCTCCTCGTGTGTGTGTGATGGCGTGTTGTCATGAAACAACAACAAATTTTTTAAAACTTTTGGTAAACCCTCTTCGGTGTACCATTTTGCAGTTACCGTCTACCCTTTTCCAGTAGAATATCGGCTAAGATTTTAGATAGAGTAAAGTGAACTGCTGCTGCTGCTATTGCTGCTGTTGTTTGTTGAACCAAACCGCGAATATCGAAAAAAACGACATCCGGAAACTTTCTGGTCTTCGATGGCTCGACAACCAAGACTTTTGCCTCGACATATAAATGCACGTTTGGCCTTTGTCACAAAGTACCAATTTTGCGGTGAGGAATGGCGCAATATTATCTTTCGTGATAAAAGAAATTTAATTTAGATGGGTCCGACTGTTACCAAAAAGGATGGCAAACAGCGCGTCTGTACACTGACGTCCATGGGGGAAGATCGGTGATGATTTGGACATCGTTCCGTTATGAAGGAAAGACTCCATTGTATATTTCATAACAACTAAAATGAATGCGGCCAGCTTTATGGCGGTAGCTGAACTTATCAGCAGAATAATGCGTCAATACACGCGCAAGGCGACGAAAAGAGTTTTTTCCAGCAGAAATATACCATTATTACAATGGCTTATAGACTTCCTCCTTCTAGACTTAAACCCCATGCGAGACAATTTGAGACAGCTAAGAAACTTAAAATAGCAATAAAACAAGAATTTATCTATGAATTATGAGAATTAATTCTATGACCATTCCTGCATGACCAAGTTATTTAAAAAAAGAACAACATATAAATTACTAATATAAAATTTTATTGAGCTTTGCTATTATTAAAAAAAAAATCAGAAAACACACAACAAGTCTTTGTTGCGTTACGTTACTGTTACAATAAATAATACAACTGAATAGATAAAATTTTGATATACATGATATAATTATATTTGTATGAGGCTATAATATTCATTAAAATAAACTTCCAAGTAATTTAATCAAGTAAGTAATGTTTGAAAATTTCAAAATAAATATTAGAAAAAGATTTTTACAATGAGTTCGTCACACTTCCAGTACCTGCCAAAAACGTGGTCTACATTTAGGGTTATTATCAATACATGCTATTTGAAGACGTAATTTAATTCAGACTTGAAGCAAAGAGCGGTTAATGGAAAAATATAAATACCAAACAATTATATTTCTTAAAAAAATTAATTCCTTTAGCAAGAGCAACGTTAACCTCTTTTTTTATCACTACACTTCACATGCTAGTCATGAACAGTGCTCACATTTAGGACTTAAATTAATACATAGCTACAATTTGTAAGGCAAAAGTTCATTCAATGCGATTACCATAAAGCAATTATTTATAAGCAAAAATTATATAGCTCATAAAAATTATAAATATTTTTTCGTTTAAATTTTTAAATACTCTTATTAAAATGCTAGTCAAAAACGTTGCCAACATTTAGGATTAACCACTATAAAACAATTTCGGAGTATTATACGTTGTGAGTTTTAAGATTGGCAGACCAGATGACCTCTTTATTAGCATGGCCAATGGTAAACCCAAAAATGCCGCCTACCCACAAGCTTTGAGTAAATAAAATTATGAATTCATATATTCATTGTGTATGTGCCATAGTAAAGAATTGCAGGGTACAGCTAGTTTATTATAACTTAAAATTAAATTAAATTTGAAAAAGCACTTTAAATAATTCATAATTCATTTCTGTTACTTATTAGTTATTCAATTTTTGTTAAATGATTACTATCAGAAATTCTTTGAAGTCTTCAATAAACAATATGCCTAGTTGTAGGCAATGAGCTAGTCAAATTTTCTAGCGCTAGTCAAAAACGTGGTCTACATTTAGGATGAAAACAGTAAGTACTATTTCTAAGGCACAATCTCAGTAAGATCTTAAAATTATAATCAGTATAACCATAAACTCAAACATCTCTCCCAAAATTTACATTTATTTTATAGGAAAAAATATTTTAATAAAGTAGTAGAGCTTTAGAATAATCCCTGCTTTTTAGCGATATTCAAATAATTGTATAATTTTTAATTCAGAAATACACATTGAATTTAACTTTTCTACTCTATTTGCTAATATTTCCCATTTCAATTTTAAAAATTGTGAATCTTTCCAATATCAGAATCAAACTGTTTTCTAACCTTTATCTACTAATAAAATTAAAGGTGTATTCAGAATTAATGTTTTTACATACATATTTTTGTATTCCCTTAAAAAAGTTTGCCGTTGATAAACACTTTAAAAATAGGGTTTCAGATCCTTTAAAAAGCACCAAATTGTTTAAAAATTTCCAAATTAATTTTTCCCAGGGATAATTTAAAAGGTATACTTATTGTATGGTATCTATCCAACCTTTTTAAATGAAATCTCTATAATGTTTACAAATAACCCCAACAAGTACAAAACTGTGGTGAAAATGTAACAAAAAACAAAAAAAAATAACAATAAAAGTATATTCCATTATCGCGTTAAATTAGCCCAGCACAAAAAGTGTGAATAAGCAACATTCCGCTTATTTTCAATGGAGGCGCACATTCGCCGAAAGCATAATAAAAATTTTCCAGCCATTAAACTGGATAAGTTTTCAACACTTTTTTGTATGTTGAAATTTTACACAATTTTATTTTTATTTTTCAATAGCACCGGCTCTTTCACCTCCCACTCTGCTTGTTGTTTGTTAAAGGAGTGGCAGAACACACGAAATTCCACAAAAATATTTTTTCGGATCATTAATGTGAAAATATGATGAAGGCATTGTAAGTGGCCGAGGCGAGCACATTTGGTGTCGATACAAAACTATTTTCAACAAACTTTCACAAATCACTGATTTTATTAGTTTTTAGCGAATTTGTTGGAATGGAGTACGAGGAGAAGAGTGATAAATAGAGTAAATTTAAAGAGAAGAGCTTGCAATGTGAGTGTATGTCGAATAAGATTTTCTTTTCGGAAAGTATGGAGCTGAGATACTGAGTGATATGAGTAGACCTTAGCACACTTATTAAACACAATTTCGACATTTGTTAGCAAAACTTATAAATAATAGGTAGTAAACTAAAAATGAGTCTCTCCAATTACAGCGAGCCGAAGGGTTTGAATGAGCTAAAGTTATGCGTGATTAAACTTTGACTATAGAAGACTTTTTTGAAACTGGGCAGAAAAATATCCACTGAAAACTCTCACTGTAAACTATACAGGCGCTCATGCAGACAATGTCTTTAAGAAGAACTAGGAGACGGTCCTCAAATTGGCGTAGTAATAATAGTTAGGACAAGACTCTATCAGTGTAATGCTTCTACTTTTATTGCATTTGCTATAAATGGGATCCTTAACCCCACTGAGGTGAGTAGTGGTGATATAGGTTCTATGATCGTCCAGTAGCTGTATCTTAATAACTATGGTCACTTCCGTGGACCTAACTAACTATTTAATGAAATTACTTTACTAAATTATGAATTTTCACATCTGAAATTAGAAAAGCTAAACGATGTTGCTGGAAAACATGCTCCGCAGACAGGCTGTGACGACGATGGAACCATGAGTTATACGAGGAAAATGGCGAAATTTACATATGTGTAGTTCAGATGGTTTGGTCACGTCGTTAGTATGGATAAAACTTTACAGTATTTGATATAGTACGTCTGCAAAGACAAGCGCAGTTGTGGGTGAATTAGTAATCAATCCCATCCTGATGAGTGGAAAGTTGCTTCTGGCTTTAACACTGCAGCAGCCGTCACACAGTAGAGGGCAGCTAAACAAGAAAGACCAAGAACTGTCATACTCTCTAATATAAGGAGCAAAGAGAAGTATCGGCTTTAGTCTGATGGAGCGGACGGACGGGTCAAAATTTGATAACAGGGTGGGTGGCGGAGAATCTTGGTATCTGTAAATCCTTTCGCTTACCGGATCGCTGTAGTGTTTTTCCAAGGTAATTGGAAGCTATACATGAGGCTGTCAATTGGTGCTCTCGGGCAATCGTATCCATATTTTTTTCGGTTAGCCAAGCTGCATTACGAGCCGTGGAGTTTGTAACAGTAAAATCTAAAGCCGCAAATCGCTTAACACGATAGCTAAGCAGTTCTCTCTGAACGTTATATGGGTACTTGGACATAGTAACATACCGGGTTATGAGAGGGCGGACGTGCTTGCAAGGAAGGGCACTTCCCTTCTTCTTTCGCCATCATGGAAGAGTTTGAGCATGACGTTCTCCACTTGTAAGCTTATTTTTAGAGAGTTATTCGCTCAGGATGCTAATTTAAGATGGAGAAGTCTCAATGAATGTAATGTGGCCGAGACATTATGGCCAGAATGAAACAGAGGAAGGTCACGTGCCCTTATCTAGTTAATAAGAAAGGAGATATTTGTAGTTATAGGCCTTCTTACAGGCCATATTCTATTGGGCAGGCACGCAGAGAGATTGGGCGTGCCATCTAACGATTTATGCAGAAGTTGCAGAGAAAAATACTTTCTCTGCAAATGCCCGGCACCTTGAAGTAGTAGATTGAGGTCTCTGGCACGATAAGCTTTAGAGACTTGAGCGAGATAGCGGGAGCGGGAAGATAAAGTGACTATTCAGCTTTGCAAACTCCACGCGCTGGTTCGATTAGCGGGTGGTGGCCATTAAGATCCTTAATGGTATCACAGTGGGCCCGCTTGGAGCCTAGGTGGGCTGATGCCTGGCAATTACTTCAACAAATCAACCACACATAATGGAGCCATACCGAGGCAAAAGGCGCTACTGCAATAGAGTGTTATGCCACATATACTACTGTGGCAACTAGATCCGCTACGGCCAACCGCTGATCGTACGACCAAGATGAGCACAATGTGTTTGGTAGATTCTACACTAAAGTCCCTAACGAGACGGTGACCGATGACTCCGACATGATAAGAAATAGAGAAATAGATGCGTGAACAAAGTCTTTCTGCATTACAAGACGGCACTGGATTAATCCATAGACTTGGCACTAACTAACTAACTAACTTTCCGTGGAAGAGACCGTGAAATTCTTAATATTATCGAGTAGGGCACGTTTCGTGAACAAGCACTCCACTGCAGCGAACTCGAAATCCACTAATAATATGGATATCAGCACTATGTAGAGTCACAAAGACTTACTCGCCTCCGTCCTTGTACATCCAAAAAAATCTTTAAAACTCTACAATCGTCCCTACTTGTCGAGCGACGTGAGTATTCGCGGTACCCAATGCGCACTAATTTTTTTCATAATCAAATGTTCATGCAGCTCCATTCCAGCTCATTATTTTCTAAGCTACAATCCTTCTGCTAACTGCTACAATTTAATTATTCGTTCAGCCTGTACTAGTTTTTCGACTTTCTGAACATTTTCTTTGGTGACGATCATCACTGGGCGCCCAAAGCTGTGGTCATCTTCACAGGTCTCTCTTCCTTATTGAAATAGCCGAGCCCATTCTTCCACTTTCACGTATATTTCAAAGATAAATCCTTAAAAATTTCTCTCGGCGTGCCTCCTTTTTTTACAAGGAGTTTAATCACAGCGCGTTGCTCCAGATTGCGAGAACTCCCAGTTTTCGTTGATATAGTGTTGTTGCTTGTTCCAGGTACGAAATGTTAAAGAACTTCATAAAAAAAAGTTGTGTTATTTATACTAAAAATTAGACCTGCAACTAGTAAAGAGATGATATATCATATCCAGCAACCTTAGGTCGCGACATTATCAGCCGCCTCCTGTAAGTATAAAAATTAAAAATCTAATCTGTAAATTATGCAAAAGAAAATTTTATAGAATTTTTCCACATGTAAATATTTTTTTCAAATTTTTTTATTTAGCTTTCGTCCTGTAATTTTACATTTCAATCTGTCCTTAATGATTTAATCATTTAACTTGCCCCTTAGCGGCGTACAATACTGAAAATTTTGTATTTTCTGTTCACAAAACTCGTTGAGCATCCTTTAAATCATTAAACTAACAGCTTGTGGCAAACGCTGATGGATGTTGGTGACGATGCTGATGACGATTGTGTTGATATAAATAATAATAAAGGATAAGCAGGATAATAAACCACAATTGCAGCACTAGCTGATTTACAGCTGCCTTAATGACGGCGAGCGGCCACTTTCGGTTGTTAATTTTACTATGGTGGTTTGTGAGGCAGAAATGTCTCATATAAATATACAAATACATCTATATATACACATATATACGAGTATGTGTGAGTTTGTTTGGGGATATACGCAGTAAGCCCTTATAATCTTTTCATTAAAAGCAGCTGCTGGTAATGAGACAAACTCAAATTGGTATTTGCAATGTTAATGACACAGATCAATTTTATAAATAAATATTTTGTAGAAATATGAAAGAGGGGATTAACAAAAGTTCGGTAAGTTGAGCAGAAAAAAAAAATATTTTTGTGCTTATACGTAATCCTTGTCCTTTTTTATCTTCTCAACATAATCGCCATTGATTTCAATGCATTGCTTAACCCTATAGATACACTTCTGAAAACAGACTTCGAAATCTTGCTTCTTAAGCTTATCTAGTTCAGCATTAACCGCATTAATTATCTCCTCGTTGCTATTTAAGAACCCATCGTCGGTCTTTGTCAATTTTGGACTTCACCAGAGCTACAGTGACGTTAACAGTGGAAGATTTTTGTCGACCTGCTCGGCGCTCGTCCTGTACGCAAAAATATCCAGTCTGGAATCTCCGAAACCACTTCGCAATAGTCTCTAAAGACGGTGTAATTGTTCCATATGCAATTTCGTATTCATTGAATATTTGCATTGGCTGTTAATTACGCGAAACCCGCAGAGAATCACGTGGTGAATTTCTGTTTGCGTTGCTGATGGAATTTCGTCTAACCTACCCTCAGCTATCTTGCGTTTTTTCGTCTCCCTTTTAGCCGATCGTTCTAAAATATGAAAATAAGACTAATAAAGTGATTGCAAAGGATTTGGTATTTTTAGATTTAACAAAAACAAATTGAATGTCACCAACTGACCGAACTTTTGTTAAGCCCCTCGTATACATATGTACATATAAGTTTATTTATATAATCATTGGCTTTCTCAAACAGTTACTGTTGCTAATGTTTTCACCACAATAAATATATTTTGACAACCTTCTCTTAACCTTTAGTTAACCTCTCTATCTTCTACCTTTATTCATCATCTGAGCAATTACTATCGGAAGATAATAGCCCAACAAAAGCATCTAAATTGAATTTCCTAAACAATTTCCTTTACTTGCCATTGGTGGTGACGTTGATGGGTAGTTTATACATATATATCTTCCTGTGACCATAATTTATGTTTGTATATAAATTGCCTTTTTCTTACTTTATTTTCGCTTTAATATCGATTGAAAGATTAATATTTTTATAAATATATTTCCAAAAAAGCAACCTGCAGGAATCTATAGTTTATTCTATACTACACCCGAAGGACCGTTAGATTTTTAAGAGTGGTTTTTATTTGATTTAAGAAATGCACTCGGAGGTGTGTCCAAAATTAGGAGAATCCATTTTCTATATTTAGAACCAGGGTTCGTACTCTGGTCTTCCGCATGCCTAAGCTTAAGATATTTTTCTTCATTTGCTAGAAATAATCCATTTAGATTGAAGGTAACAATCCAACCCACATCAGTAAGGTCAACTACATAAAGTCTTATGGCAACTCCCATATGTTGTAAGAGGAAACCATATTGTCTTCTTAAAAATGAGTCCAAAGCTACACTTTCTTAACCTTTCCGACATGACGTAGTGGGGGTCGTTTACCCTTTATTGGTATCTCTATAACTCTTCCACTAGTCATAGATGCAACGTTACTTTTTTAGGTTAAATATTTCATAGAATTGACACCATAACTCGTCTCCAAGCTTCGAACAGTCATGCCTAAATTAGACCTATGTAGCTTCTTTCGCTAATTTCAGGCTAGTCATGTCTGCGCATGTGCCCCTTGATGTCTCCTGCTTAGATACGTGAGGTAGTTTCTGTTGATATATTCAGATTTTGAGCTTGAAAAGTTGCATAGCGTCCTCTGACATATAAAATTCTTACCACAGCTTTGGGAATGGTATGGAAAAAGGCTTTATTCACCACCTCCTCCTTTAGGAGAGTAAATTCTACAACTACCATCAGCCAATCTAACGTCACTGAGTCGTTGTGATCAGCTTTATCCTGCTCATCAAAATATCAGGCCAACCTGGTATCTCATGCGCTCTACCGATTTTCTCTTCTCGGTGGTTGTCGGCAATCAGGGATTGCTGCTGCCCATTATTGCTTTAGTCAAGTGTTGCGTAGCTACTTTACGGAGCTTATTAGTCAGGGTGAATTCGCTGCTACATCCGCCTAGCAGGTACTGCAGTAATTTGAAACAGATCAGTTCACCGCTACATGCCATACACCCCGTCATTTACTTCTGCACCTTCAATGTAGTAATGCATTGAAATAAAATTCTTTAAAAGGTATTTCTCGTAACAAATAATTTTAATTCTCACCACCGACATCCAATAAATCACTCAGAGATAACAAAATTATTGAAACCAAAAATTCACTTCCACCATCCGGCAGCCGCTTCCTGTCTTCGTGGTTAACCAAATATCACGCCACATTTGCAATTCGAATTTAGAGAAATGGTAGAATGGAACACGTGGCTGTGACTATCATTGAGCAAATATAATAATATATTCATAACGAGACTCTCTGTTAACTAAGTAGTAGAAGCTGATATACCTACAAGTCACACATACTTACGCTTCCGCAACAACAAACTTGTTTAGCAGCACCCACATAGTAGCACACTTACAAACACACTCACACAAATATGTTAAATGGCTTAAGCAAACCTCGCAGCATGCCACAGCGGAAGTCATCGTAATGTTACCACCTTATAATGAAATATTCACACAACCAACCATACAACCATACAACCATTTGGCCTTTCAACCAGCTCTTCATCCTTCACCTTTTGCTCTTACAAGCGTACTACCACTATCATTTTCATTTCTACCAACAAAGTGTTATTCATAGTTTGTGTGGCAATGTACTTCTATTCATATATGTATTTTTATGTGTGATGTTGCGTATACGCCATGTGTAACCTCCAAAAAAGCTTTCAATATATTATTTATAATGGCTTTGCTTTTACAAACATCGCATGTATATGCGTTTATAGATATATGTGTGCTATTTGTATAATATTCACAAATTATTCTTTGAAATATTACAAATCTGTGCGAGAATTTATGATGAAATAATGCAATTTTAAGTACGAAAGATATTAATGGCATATATATTTTCTTTGATTGGACATTTATTTTCATTTTCATTACTCTACACGCTTTAAGAGTGTATTTAAAAGATTGCACCTTCATGTACTCGTATACCTTATGCATGTAGAAGCATTATTTTTAGGAATGTGGCTGCGCACAGTCGCCTGGCTATGATCTAATTACTTTTATAACCTAACTGTTGAACGCAGTACTTCAATGGAAATGTGTGCCAAGTGTTAATTATCCCTAGACCAGCTGCCTATATAACAGAATAATGTCCAACCACAAGTTTACTACTCTTGACATAAAAAACCTCGAATGATTCTAACTTAAAAAAACGATTTCAGCAGAAACACAGCACGATAGAACAAGTACAAAGATAGACGCGCTATAAAATTAAAAAGCCTCTCACAACACAAGATATATTTAACAAATCTTTCATATAATCTATTTAAAATCGTATTAAAACTGTTTTCTATTTATCTTCAACATACGCCGAAACTGCCCAATTGACTTCATCCTCGGTGATAAATTATTTAAAATTACCTTTTTTTAATTTTGATAGGGATCAGGTCTGCGCTGTAAGATGGATGATTAAAAATATCGAAACCCTTCGACGCGCGTCACCAAAAACGTGTGTGGCCTGGCGTTGTCCTGATGGAGCACAATTCGGCCTCTGTTGATCAAAGATGGCCTCTTCTGGATGAGAGCTGCCTTCAAGCGGTCCAGTTGTTGGCAGTAGAGGGCCGAATTGAGCGTTTGGCTATAGGGGAGCAGCTCGTAGTAGATGATTCCTTGCCAATCCCACCAAACACAAAGCAAAACCTTCCTGGCCGTCAATCCTGGCTTGGCCACCGCTTCCGCCGACTCACCTCATTTCGACCACGACCGATTTCGCTTGACGTTGTCGTAAGTGATCTACTTTTCATTGCCAGTCACCAAACGCTTCAGAAATGGGTAGATTTTTTTGCGATTCAGCAGCGATTGGCAGATGGAAATTCGGTCCATCATGTTTTTTTGCGATAGTTCGTGTGGCACCCAAACATCGAGTTTCTTTTTGAATCCAAGTTTATGCAAATGGTTCCAAACGATTTTCTGGCTTATCTTTAGTTCCTCAGCAATTAAATAAGTGATCACGTGGCGGTCTGTTTCCACTATTTCCATGATTTTATCGCAATTTTCGACAACAGGACTCCCCACGCGTGGTGCATCTTTGACATCGAAGTTACCCGAACGGAACCTAGCAAACCACTTGTGTGCTACACGTTCGTTTACAGTATCGGGCCCAAAAACTAAATTGTTTTTTTCAGCCGCTTTGGCTGCTTTTTCGCCTTGATCGAAGAAAAATTGTAAAATATGGCGAATTTTCTCTTTACTGGTGTCCATCTTTGACGAGCGCTCACAACGTACTGAGTCAATCAATCGAAAATCTTTCAAAAACAAACTTTTAGCGCCGTATAATATGACATGTACACACTAATACTATGGACAATAACGCCATCTCTTAGATAAAAATCGAACATAATTTTTACTTGACCTAATGTTATATTTGGATATTAGCAATACTATTATTTCTCTTTTTGAAAAATGTGTACCTAAAAAGCCTGGGCTTAAAATAAAACACATGAATTCGTTGTTTTCAAAGGAGTTATGTTGTTTAAAGAATAGAACGTCAAAAGCTTTTAAGAAATACTCGTCCCTTCGTCGAAAATTTCTAAGTATTTCAAATACGAATCGTGTGAGAGTGGCGCTCGTGAAAGAAATATATACATATTATATATCGTTGGAAAGGTGACAGTCCGAACTGTAAATCAAGCATAAAATAACTTCATTTTGATTTGAGTTGCTTAGTGAAAAGACGCATGGAAAATGAACAACGAAAGAGATCATATGCGTCATATTATGTTATACGAATTCCGCAAAGGAAAAACAGTGGGCGCTGCAACTAAAGATATTCGCGAAGTTTATTTGGACCGTGCTCCAGCACTCCGCACAGTAAAGAAATGGTTCGCGAAATTTCGTTCTGGAGATTTTAACCTCGAAGATCAACCTCGCAGTGGACGGCCTTCTGAGCTTGATGACGATGTTCTAAGGACTTTAGTTGCGAATAACTCACATATTTCGACGGAAGAGGTTGCCAGTGAATTGAACGTCAACAAATCAACTGCGTTTCGTCGTTTAAAAAAGGTTGGGTACACTTTGAAGCTCGATACATGGGTGCCACATCAGTTGAGTGAAAAGAACAAAGTGGACCGAATGTCAACAGCAATTTCTTTGCTTCGACGGATCAAAAACGAACCTTTTTTGGATCGGCTCGTGACTGGAGATGAAAAATGGGTCCTGTACAACAATGTTCAACGCAAAAGAACATGGAAACAGGCACACGAAGGGGCGGAACCGATGTCGAAAGGTGGATTGCATCCGATGAAGGTACTGCTGTGCATTTGGTGGGATATCCGAGGCGTGATCTATTTTGAGCTCTTGCCAGCTGGAGAAACGATCACTGCCAACAAGTATTGTCAGCAATTGGTCGAATTGAAGAAAGCAATTGATGAAAAACGTCCGATTTTGGCCAATCGCAAAGGAGTTCTTTTCCATCATGACAACGCCAGGCCACATGTTGCAAAGCCGTCCCTGGCCAAACTGAAGGAGATGAATTGGGAAATCATGCCGCATCCCCCATATTCACCCGACATTGCACCTTCTGATTATCATTTGTTTCGATCGCTGCAGAACAATTTGAATGGAAAAAAATTTAAAAATATGGAAGACGTTAAAAACCACCTTGACACCTTTTTCAACGAGAAACCGCGCGATTTCTATAAATCAGGCATCCGTAAATTGGTTGAACGTTGGGAGTGGATTGCCGAACATGATGGCGAATACATAATTGATTAATAAAAGCGCTTTCTTCAAAAAATTTCAATTTTAGTTTGCACTTGAAATCGGGCATGAACTTATGCACTCATCCAATATGTTCACTAACTTTTTCTGAGGAAAATGTATTATATCATTGGATGAATCTAAAACATTCTTTCAGTTATGGTCCAGATATGACTCCTACATGATTTCTGAAAAGTTGTGAAAAAATCTGTATTTGCCTTTAACTCAGCTTTTTAATTCTTTTCTGAGCCAAGGTGTGTTCCCCACAATATGGAAGCAGTATTTTATAGTACCCCTACATAAGAGTGGTTGTAGGTCTAAATTTGAGAATTATAGAGGTATTGCAAAAATATGTGCTATACCAAAGATTTTTACTAGTCGGATAACCTTTTCGACCTCCTAACTACTATCCAGTTCCCAACACGGGTTTTTTAAAGGAAAATCAACACTTACAAATTTGCTTGAGTTTGTGTCTTTAGAGATAATAAGCAAACTGTCGTTATCTACACTGACTTCAGTAAAGCATTCAATAGGGTAATCACTCAATTCTCATCCATAAACTAGATGCTCTGGGATTTGGACCAAAATTTATTCAATAGGTTTTCTCGTATCCCTGCAATAGAACTCAATGTGTGACATTTAAAGACACTTTATCACAATTAGTTAATGTCTCATCAGGAGTTTCTCAAGGTAGCCATCTCGGCCTAATTCTGTTTCTATTGTTTATAAACGATTTATCTTCGGTAATAAAGCATTCAAATATCGTGTTATATGTCGATGCTTAAAACTGTTTATGTCATATACCTCATTCGACGAAAGGCATTTATTACAAAACGATTTAGACCGTTTAGCTATTTGGCGTGATAACAACGACATGTCTTAGCACCTTCAGAAATGTAGGGCCATTTGCTTTTCACGAAGACTTATTCAACCTTCTCCTTATACTGGGTGGTTAAATTTCAAGGGCCGATGTTGAATGTGAACCACACCTAAACGCCAAGTTTTTTTCCGAATTTAATTTGACATTTCTCTATTTCAGACTTACTCAATTTGAACCATGGAGAGACACACACACACAGCTAACGAAACAATGGCTCTTTTGCGCAACAAATTCAATGGCCGTGTTATCTCACGTAATGGCGATGTCAATTGGCCCCCAAGATCATGTGATTTGACACCGTTGGACTTTTTTCTCTGGGGTTATTTGAAAGAAAAGGTGTACGTCGATAAGCCAGCAACAATTCAAGAGCTAAAGGATGAGATAATTCGGCACATTAACGGCATAGAAACTCCATTATGCCTCAGCGTCATCGAAAATTTGGACCATCGTATGGAGGTGTGCCGCCGAGGTCGCGGCGCTCATTTGGCCGATATTTTGTTACATACATAATTGAGTAATACCAATATATCATAATAAAATAAAATTTCAATAATTTCCTAAATAGTTTGTGTTTTATTCAAAACAAAAAAAACATCGGCCCTTGAAATTTAACCACCCTTTATAATTAGTAACTGTAGTCTAGAACAAGTGTACAACTTTGTTGATTTGGGGGTTATGATGGAACCTAAGCTCAACATCCACCTTCATATCAATACCACAGTCTTAAAAGCCCAAAATGATTTTGCCTTCCATTGTCAAAAGATGGCTCACTCCGATAAGTTAGAGTCTGTTCAAAAACAGTTTTTACTTTTTGCATTAAGACACTTCCGATGGAACTCTCCGATAGGGAGGAACCTATGCCAATCGTTTAAAGCTTCTAAATCTACCTACTCTCGCAAGTCGTAGAGAAACCCGTGTATCTATGTAGGCTATTTAGGTCTTTACTATTAAAGTCATGTAAAACAATTTATGGATTGCAGGAACCCTTTCGCCGATTTTGATTTTCATTCCAGCACTTTCGATCTCTCAGACTCACTTTTTAGCATCAAAAAAACTATTATTACCGCTCTCAACAATTAAATTTTAAAATTTCATATTTATTAAATTTCAGCTGTTGAATAATTATTTTTATAAATTATTTTTTTTTAAATTGTTCAGCATTTTTAAATCTCGACGCTTAACAAACGCTTCACAATCATGACCCGGCATATTTCGTACGTTATGCGGGTGACGCCTCTCGTGACGGCTGGCCGGGTGGTGAGTATTCGTTGAGGCATCATCGAACAATTTTTTCCCAATAAAAATAATTAATTAACGAGGAAAAGCTCTGTGACTCTGTGTCATTTAGACAAACTTGGCCCACGTCGGATCGAGAAAAAGTCACGCCAAATTTACTCTCTAATAAGAGGGGCAACTCCAAGATCATATATTTGAAGACTTAAAGCTGGACGATCCTTTCTGGAGATGATGTAAAGCTATGCAAGGGCAATATGGAGAAAGAAAATGTCTCTTATCTTCTATGCGACTTCCGAGTCATAAGCAAAGCTAGGCTCGAATATCCGGGAACTGCCTTCTTCGATGATCTGTCAAGGTAAATTACTTAATAAATGTACAAAGGAATCGAATTGGATGGGTAGTCAAATTAAATGACTGAATTAACATCGTGGTCTCATAACTGTCTATTGTGTAGTAGAGTGTTCTGATGCTCCTCTATCGATAGTCACTGCTGTCTACCTACTTTGTCATTGCCCTCCTTGGAATAACGAAAAGTGCCTGCATATTTGAGGCTATTTTTCATAACTGGCGGAGAAACTAAAAGTGACAGGCATTCTACGTATAGCTTTGCCCCACAAAAAGTCCAACATTAAATTGAGCACATTTGTTTCTCCTCCTGTAGCCTTCACGTTCTCCTGACCAAACTTAATGACCACTAACTCCCTGCTATTATGTTTAAATTTAGCAATAATTATATAAGTATGCACATGTATATATGCATGTAAAAGCAACAAAACCTATAAATCTAAATAGCAAAGGCCACAGCTTAGGCGGGTTTGTTGACACGCTGAAGCATTAAGTAAACAAATTGCTCATTTGCATAATAAAACCACAGGCAGCACGTACATGCAAGGATTGCAAGGTCAGGCGAGAGAGATTTTTTTGCTAGCATTTGCTATATACTTTAATGGGTGTGTAAGAGCTTAAGAGTGTAAGGGTATGTGTTGAGGAATAACAATTACAAAGATTACTATATATTTCACTAAAAGCCAGCTAATGGTATCCCAAGTCAACTTTATAGAGAAAAATAAAATAAATTTAAAATAGCTGAAATGTGTTTAAGGCTTACTACAATACTTTACCATGGCATTATAAAAATTACATACACATATATACGAGTATACAAGCTCATATCAAAATTCACTAAATTTATTGGCACTTCCTGCTGAATATTCAATTATTTGCATAACTTTTCAAACCGACAATCTCAATGAATAAATCGACAAAATATTTCAGTATTAATACATAAGCGATACACTCCCACATAATGAGTTAACAGCACGCAGTATGCCAATAAAACCGTTAAAATGCACGTACTAATATTTACAAAAATTCTTTTATTCTGCATGTTAAATAAGCTTCTATAGCATTCACTTGTTCGTTTATCCGTACGTTAAATACATTCAATCGATAGATTTTCCTGCCCACAGAACACTAATGATGTTGCTCAACATCACATATATAGAATGTATATATGTACATAGGTGTATATATATATGTGTATTTAAATAAATACTTTTTCAAACAACGACCTCGCATATTCATGCGGTTCATTTATTTTATGCCATCACAGCAGTTGACAGTCACGTGCCACTATATATATGTATATATATACAAATACATTTATATTTGTATTTATGTAAGCAAACTGTGTGTGTGTGTATAAACACAAATATTTACGCAGACAAATTGCAAAAATTAGAACAACACAAACGCCTGGATTTGCAAAAAATAAATATGTATGTAAACATGTTTGTATATATAGTAAATATAATGACAAGTACTTAGCATTCAGAGCAGAAACATTTGCTTTTTGTTTACTAGAAATACCAGATGTGCCTTAGACCTTTGTCATGTAAATGGAATATTAACCATAAGTGGAATTTAATACACCTTTAGTTCATTTATAGTGTTGAGCTTACACAGGGCGTATGAGTAATCTACTTGTAATTCAATAAGTTTACCAGCTCAACCGGGCGTATGAGTAATATTTTAGTAAATATCGGAATATATTCCATAGAATTTATATAGCAAAATCTCAAGTATTGACACAAAAATTTAAACTATTTTAGAAAGTTGGTTGGTGTAAAATTTAAAATGGCTAAAAATAATTAAAAATAAAATATACATATTTTATATATTTACAAGAATTCGAATAAATTACAAACTCCATTCTTAAAAAATAAAGAAATACCAACTTGAAAGGAGAATAGTGACAGTTTTCATTAGAAAAAGAAGAATTTTTTGGTTATTTTTATAATTTTACTTCCTTTTTTCAGTACTTTTTAATACATTTATTTTGATTGATTTACCGAAAAAAAAGTAAAAATTACGATTGAAGCTAGAATCTTTAAATATTTGAAAGCCACTACAAGTTTTTCGTCACACTGGTAGTAATCAACCCTTAAGCCAAAAAACCTGCTGGTGAATTTTTTTATCATATTTTCATATAACAACCAGTGTTCCGCTAAAAAAAATAGGGACACTTTGTTCCAAGCGAGTTTTCAATAAAGTATTTTTTTTTTCATTTCATCGCAACATAGGTATATTTATGTGTTTGTAATTCCTTTTTAACTGTCATATATGTACTCGTATATATATTTACTTCAATAGATTTTAGAGTGTTGATGTTTATATATTTATATTAATTAAATTTTAATTCCATCGTTATTTTTATTTCATTGTTTGGAAACGTACTTGAGGTAAAACGCATTCTTACTGCATTGACGGGAGCGACTACTTTCTCCATCTCTCTTATAATTTTCAAAAAAAATTGTTCTCTCTCTCTCCACTATCCATTCATTTAGCCCCCAAATCGTTTTACGTCCATCGAAGAAACCAGTAGTCGTAAGCAGCAAGGTCTAAGAATACCCATCTCAGCATATTCAGGTAGTTACAACCACGTGGGGTCGAGCGTTGTTATGTTGCAAAATCACTTTGGCATATTTCTCAATGCTAACCCAAGACCAAAATCTTATTTTGGATCTGTACTATCAGCGATTGGACCGTGTGAAGGAAGCAATCGCCCAGAAGTGCCCAGATTTTATAAATAGGAGAGAAATTGTGTTTCATCAGGGCACGCCAGATCGCACACATCGATAGTGACTCGCCAGAAGTTCTGAGAGCTTGTTTGGTAGGTTTTTAAGCATCCACCCCACAGTCCGACCCTTGCAACAAGTGATTGGTATCTATTCCTGTCTATGGTCACTGATTTGTCTGATGAAGAACTGGCCACAGGAAAGGCCAAAGAAAAACGAATGAACCAATTTTTTTTCTCATGCTGAGATAGGCGTAATGACATTACCCTCAAAATGGCAAATATATATAAAGCAAAATGGTGCATATTTGACATAGAGCAGATTATTTTAACAAGGTTAAATAAAACTTTCGATTTAATGTAAAAAATAATAGATTAGACCTTATATTAACTGAAGGAAACTCACCTAGTCAATAATAAAAGTTTTTACCAATAAACTTGTGTCGAGCGGTTATTTAACAGAGATATTAGTAGACAAAAGTCTTTAAAGTAGCAATACATTCTCTCACTGGGAAGCTCTTTTAAAAGGTATATAGTTATTATGCCTGTTGTTATAGTGATGAAAAAGAAGTATAGAATGATAACGCGCCTTGTTCTTTCAGCCTTTCACTCCTGCTCCTTCGCAAATACACCACGACAATAAAAGGCAGAAAGTATAACACTCTTTCTCACTCGCTCACGTTGTACATGTTTATACATAAGCATTTTATGACATACCATATATATTAATTCTCACATTTACCCACCTTTATCGACCATCAATAACACATAAGCACATCCAACAAAAACTATAAGTATCATTGTTCTTGAGATTACACCATAAATGCTGAGCACAACATAAAAAAAATCGTTTAAAAATCGAAGACCAATCAAATTTATATGGGAAAATGAAAAAGAGAAACTAAAAGAAAAAGTCAAAGATTAACAACGGTTGCATAAGCCAACATCAAAAAGAGGTAAAGGCATTCTGCACATATTTTGGAAATAAACGAATAAATCGACAAGAAATACAAATAAATTGTAACCTTAGCGGCTGCTTTTTTAAATTTACCGTAAAAAAAATAATAATATGTATAAAGCAATACCGCATTGTACTTGTTTTTGAAAATATATTTTCTTGCTAATAAGATAATAAAATAAAAAAGAGGCCTATTGTAAGAACCAACTACAGCCTGGTCCTTCTTCACCTGCCCTGTGCGTCGTTGCTAAAGCCCAAATGACCAAAAATCTTCCGCAAAACCTTCCCCTCGAAAACTTCCAAGACCGAGTCATCATGCCATGTTGTCATCATCCATGTCTAAGGGCAATATGGCAGAAACGATGAGTAACTTCTAGAGTTTGTTCCACGTTCATCGAAAGAGGATTTTACTTTTCAATTTCATCTTCAGTCCAAAGTGACACCTGCTGGCATTTCCAGACTTACATTGGTGTTGATGTTAATACTGGTTCCAAGATATTCGAAGTTATCTACGACTTTTTGTCCACGTTCAATACCAGATCTACATCGCTTCCTTATCCAGTCTGGACTTTATCGTTTACGCTGACTTTCGACGTGCGCGAACTTTCTGTATGCTCTTAAAGAAGATTATTTTTGCGTCAATATCACATTTAGACAAAGCGATATAAAGGCAGCAGATTTCCGCGCTGTTTAGGGCAGCTTTTAAATCAATGTATATCGATTATTTTGTCACGAGTCTTATCCATGATTTGGCTTATGGTGAATATCTGGTCAATGGTAGATTACGGTCGAAAGGACTTTATATGCGATACTGAGGAGGATTATCCCATATAGTCCACCTTTTTATAGATTGGTCAGAGTTCACTAAGGTTCCTAACACCGGGCATGCATTCAACCGACCATATTCTGCAAAGAAGTTGCTGCGGATAAGCAAATGCTGTTGGAAAATTTCACTTTGATGCAGATTTTGGCTACCCGAGTGAATGTCAGCAATGGTCTACCGAGCCCTTGTCCACCATCCAATTAATGCCAATTTATATGGCCGCTGTAGTAGACCCACCTTTCTCTGTCTTTTTGCGTCCGTCGCACTTCTTGGACGATGGTGATGTCAGCATATCAGTCAGTCACAAAGAGACCGAAAATCCTAGGTGCAAGCCCTCTAAAAGTAATCCTCTAATGGTGATCCTCTAAAACATTTTCGGAGGACTTCATCAAAAATCGGTTCTCTCATTCGAGGATTGTTTTCACTGGACTATAGTTTTATGCAGGACCCACAAATCTTCTCACTTTACCTTCTCTTCAAAAAGATGTACAATTCGTATAAGATCAGAACAAGTGAGCTGTTGAAGTCACGTGTAAAAGGATCGTTTCTGGCTATTTCTGGGCAGTCAAAAATTGTCCTCTTTTGCGTGAACTTCCTCCTCGAAACCACTGAATCAAAAACTCGGTAAAATTTCAGATCTAAGCTAAGATCACAAAATTCTTTTTAACAATGCTGCCCTGAACTCTTCCGAAGAGCATCGATTTATCTGTCTTTCAACACTACTAATGTACTAAAGATGTAATTTATGATGTGGAATTTGCATCGAATAACGAAAATGTTCGACGATATATGTTCGAGGCACTAAATCCCTCCCATTGTACATCTCTATTCGCTCTATAATCAGTTCACTATATTTTTTGATACATTAAAATTTTTGTTTTTTAATTTAATATTTAAAATGTAAATATATTTTAAAGAGTTGCCAACAATTTTTAAATCGAACTTTCTTTCTTTATTTAAGCTTGCTTTCACGAAAAATGTGGTACAAGTATTTTTGTCTTGATAAAAAAGTGCTCAGCTATTTTATCTTAACAGATATATATATATATATATATACCTATATACATATATGTATATATAGACCGTAAACTCGCTGTGAGCCACAGAAAACCAACGATGAATACTTCACCAAGTCTCGCTCCAGCCAAACTACCCAGCCAAATACTAGAAAACCACATATGTATATAAATAAATACATACATATATATGTATGTACATGCATAGCACCTCCATAACAGAACATAAAAAATGGTCAGATAGGCAATAGAGAATATGGATTTTCTGGATTAATCGAGAGAGCATTCTAATCAAAGGCATGTAAAGAAATATCAAACGAAGCATAAAAGAGAAGCGAATGGCTAATAAAGGCGTACAGAAAATGCATTATTTTTATTGTTATAAATATGTATGAGAGTATTTGTATCATGAGGCATATAAATGTACATAAAAATATCTCAATGGAATTTGATGCTCATGGATACTAAATTTATTATACGATTCTCGACATCTCTAACTAACGTTAAGTTGACATACACGGGGGGGGACCAATGCCCTTTTTCAATGGCTCGCTGTCATATCCTCAACACTCCACCTTCAATCAACCAACTTCCAATATGTTGCAGGAAAAAATTAATAAAAATAGGCAGCAGTTAAAAAAAAAATTTATTGTAAATATTTTGCACATAAAGCTAATTAGAGTCCTGAAAATTTATACGGAATTTCATAGAATGTGGCTACGCACAAATTTTCGACACATAAAAAATACTGCAAAACCAAAATACAACTATGCCTAAATTTTTATTATGACATTTAAATATTATCTAATAATACATATTTATTTATTTACTTAAGAAGTATATTAATTCACAAATATCCGCCTCAAAAAATGTCGCTCATACGCCATGTCATACTTTGCACTAAAATTCATTCAATTCTTCTCAACACTAATTAAATTTTGCAATATTAATTTCTATTACTCTTTCAGCAATATAAACCGCAAATTAATGCGTACATTTGTATTTAATTTTCTTTTTTAATTTGCGTACTTCTTTATTTACTTCATTTTCCGTTTGTAAGTAATTATTTGCCCACCGCAAAAACTCCCAACCACTTGTTTTCATTTATTCGTTCTTTGTCAACGCCATTCTAAGCACCGGCACAGGTAACACCCACAGCAAAGAGGTGTATAGCATTCTTTATAAATATATATATATGACGGTATGTCTGCGCACAACGTGTCCGCCTGCAACTGACGGACATTTGAGCAATCATTTGTCGGTTTGCGTGCTTTGCAAGCATGAAAGTAATTATTGTGGCAAGCTAACCAACAATTCAAATTTTCCTCTTGCCCTTCATACGTTGGTTTCGCACAGTTATTTTGTGTGGATTTGCGAAATTTTTTGTTTTTTTTTTTTGTTGCTTTGTTAGATTGCCTCTGTCTATCAAACTTTGTGTCTGTATTGTTATATTTATTTTCATTTCTATGCTTGTCTATTTTTGTCATTTGTCTACATTTGCCGCGTACACAAAATGTGGTTGCTCCTACTTTTTACACCTTTTCGAGAAGAACAAGCATATACGTGTACGTAAATACATTAGGGTGATCATACTACACCAAGCTGGTGCTATAAATAAATAATTCATGTTATAATATCGAAAATAATAAAAAGTTAAAGCCATTTAAATTTTTTCCGTTTAATGCCTGATAAAATGTCCTACCAATCATCTTCTTCAATATTTAACATTTTGACCTGAAACATATTGAAGTCTACAAACAACTGAAGAAGTTTTATGATCTTTTAATTTTTATGTAAAAAAAAAAATATGCCCAAAATTATAAATATAACTTTTTTCAAATTTCGGCTACATTAGTTACAGCAGTGCGTATACGTAACATTAAAAATTTTATTAAGAATATAAAACTTTATATGAAAACTGAGTTCAATGATTTTAAGAAAAAAATTTGTATGAAAATATCTAAAACAGATATAGCATATATGTAGCCCAATGTGTTGGATTTCCTACGATTTCAAATTTTCTTAAATCCCTTAACTTTTAACTAACTTATGACCTATTTTAAAGAGTTACTTTCATGATTTTTGCTGTTTTTGACACGTCCATTACTTTTTGGTATGATATTAAACCACAAACCGATAGATATGACATATCGAAGACCACTGCGTATAAAATATTCTTTACTACGTGTAAATAATTTCAAAATTTTCCAAAACCATTTAAAACTCTAAGCTTGCTTAAAGTTATTTAGTCTTATACTCATGTTATAATAAATTAAAATATTTAGAATGAAAATTAAATATAAAAATTTGAGCTTATAAACATCTTACCGACATCTTAATTGATGCCTTAAGGGTACTGTTGCCCAGTCCACAATACCAAGAGCAGACTGAAACTAATCTGCACGGACGCTGAGACAGGATCCCTTGAAAAATTGAAGGAATGCTTCGAAGTAGCAAGGACAGCAGGATCAATAACTTGTTTGAAAGAATAAAAATACCCGCAAAAGTTATGTAAAAACACTGTAAGGCAAGTAAAGCAATCTCAAAAGGGGCAGCAAGACTTAGGGAAGTAATATCCAAGGAAAGTACAGCGCAAGGAATACAAAATATGAATCAACAAATAGGTCACTTGAACAAGACACCCCTAGTGGTAAACGCCATATCGAAGCGGATGGAAATCAATAGATAGGTGACTTCGCTATTTCAGATTTCAGTACAGATTGCCCTAGGGATACAGAATTTCTAAAACTCTAGCTACTAGATATGGATGGAAAAACTGCGGATCGGACCACAAAATAGTTGATGGTTTTATATAGAAGACGGAGCATTTGCACTCAAAGGACTACCGCCAACTTAGACATCATTTTTCCTAAAAACATTCCAAAGCTTGGTGAATGTTTACATCAAATAAGAAGATGACGAAATGTCACATGCACAGCTTGCCTACTAGAAGACTGGCCAGAATATGTGGAGGAAAAAACTTTTGTCACTTATCCGGAGCAATTAATAAAGTTTGAGCAAACGTTATTAGACATGTCGGAATCGGCAGCAATCAACCCTATCCTTCAGTCTTGGACTGCGGACTAGACGTACTAGAAATGCATAGAAGCAGACCTCTGGAAGATATATTGGAGAGAGGAGCATGCTTATGAGCTATGAAAATGACAATTCCGCTTATCATAAGCGGCAGGTGCCTGGCAAACATTACTTTCCTTGTGAATCAGGCAACAACAATAACAATAAAAAATTATGAAACGTTCTCCTACAGGCTGGATGTGGAGGAGCAAGTTAAGAAGGAGAAGCTGTTACTAACATTAGAATGTTATGTTTAACAATTTTATTAATATTTCGAATTAAATTTTTAATAATATTAAATTAATTTAACATTTTTTCCTCGAAATGGCAAAATCTTTTCTGCAAATTCTTCACTCTGAGGTCTTAAATTTTTTCTGTTTGTTTCCTATGTTATAATATTTTACTTATTTATCGTTTTTGTTTATTTAAATCAAATCTTATGTAGTAACAATTTAATTTAATAATATTTTTTTAACAGATAACAAACCTTTTCACACAAATTCCTATTAAGCGCTTTTAAATTTTTTAGGGGAAACATCTGTATGTATGTTGCCCAATTTAATTTATTAATTAATTTTATTTAATAGAATTTCTTTTTTCAAGAATGCTACTCTTTTTGCAGAAAATCAACACTTGGAGTTTTTAATTTTCTTTTAACTGATAAGCATATTTAATTTTTTTTATTTATTATAATTAGTATGATCTAATAGCTAGAAGGGGTAGCCATAGGGAAATTTTAATCTAAGAACTTTGGTTTAATATTTTATTTATTTTATTCTATAATTATACTGAATAATTTTTGGAAAAGTGGCAACCCTTTTTGCATTTTTGTAACTAAATTTTTAACAAATTTTTGTTTGACTTCTTTTTAAGTTCGCAAACTTTTTTACAAACTTCTGAACTAACTATAAATGTTTGTCTAGTAAAGTTTAATGAAGTATTTTAAAGGTGGTAACACTTTTTGTCCGAATTAAATGTAAAAAATAATGATATTGTTATTTTTTTTAAGATGGCAACTATTTTTGCAAAGTCTCTCAAGTAAGAGTTTTTAAATTCTTTTAGTAGTCCCAAATGTTGAATTATTTTATTACCTAATTTTTGAATTTTTTTTAATTAATTAAAAAAGAAATATATGGCAACTCGTTAACGAAATTGCTTTCGCAATTAATCTCTCAATTCAAAACAATGCAAAATTTTCAAATCCAAAGGCAATTCTAATAAATTATATATTCGAAAAAGATCGATCACCCTAATGTTCATATACCTAACTTAGTGTGGGAACATATTTGTATGTAAGCGTGTACATTGTTCTCTCCAGCAATTTGTCAATCTGCTCACCTCGTGACAGTTGACTTTTGTTCGCCGTTGGCGTCTAACTGTCGCCGCACCCGCTGACGTAGCACAATTCACCTGAACTACATACATACATATACATATATAATTAACCTAGCGGTCAGCAGTGATACAAATGTTTGGTTAACCAGAATATTTGCTGGTAGAAATGAAAGTAGCAAACACTAAGCACGATGAAGAAGAAATGAGATATTTCAATAGCAGGGAAGAAGAAGACCTAGTAGAGAAAAATTAATAACAATCATTTACGCAAGAAAGTAATAAAAAAAAATTCGCTCGTAAATAAGTTTAGCAACACCAATACTCATTTACACCACACACCAACAGACCCTTCACGCCACTTCATCATTAAGCCACCCTCAGCACAGCGTACGCACGGTATTTATCCAGCTTCGCCTCAATTGTTGAAAATTTCATGTCTTTTTCGTTATTACTTTTATCTTCCACTCGCTTGACGCGATGTAATCTATTTGCATTTCGCAACTCATTTGTAAATGGTGAGTGAGTTTTCATTGTTTTGGTGGGTTTTCTTTTTTCATTTATTTATTTATTTTACTTTATTTTATTTTATTTTTTTATTTTTTTTTTTTTGTTGCGCTTCAATTCTGTTCGACGCTCGTTTTGCGGTCTCATTACTTACCGCAATGAAATACTCTTCAACTTTTATTGTCTCATTGGCGCTATCGTCTCTTTTGGGTACTTAGTGTTTTCATTTACTGTTATCTAATTGTTTTTTAATTATTCTGAAATGTAATTATACTTTTAAAGCATTAATTAACGTGATCCTTAAGCGTTTAAGCCAGCTGAGATTATTGCGGATTTTATTGCTGGTGAATTTATGCTCATTTTCATTGGCTAATGGCCACCAAGTAAGTGAGGTGTGTTCACAAGACTCGTCTATAAGCGTTCTTCTACACCTAAGAAAGGTTTTAGTCAAAAAAACAGAGACCTACGAAAGCCGAATTTATTTTGAGAAAGGAAACCTCCCTCAAGCTATTACTAATTCCGGGCTTCGTAGATATGCTCAAGACCAATCTCTGAAAACCGCAGCAACCACAATCCGAAGCCGCAAATCTGAAAGCCTTAACCAGAGGCCAAGCTTAATACAGGATATGGTTAAGCGAAATACAACTGAAGCTCTTACACTTTATCTTTATCTTTATCTTTATCTTTATCTTTATCTTTATCTTTATCTTTATCTTTATCTTTATCTTTATCTTTATCTTTATCTTTATCTTTATCTTTATCTTTATCTTTATCTTTATCTTTATCTTTATCTTTATCTTTATCTTTATCTTTATCTTTATCTTTATCTTTATCTTTATCTTTATCTTTATCTTTATCTTTATCTTTATCTTTATCTTTATCTTTATCTTTATCTTTATCTTTATCTTTATCTTTATCTTTATCTTTATCTTTATCTTTATCTTTATCTTTATCTTTATCTTTATCTTTATCTTTATCTTTATCTTTATCTTTATCTTTATCTTTATCTTTATCTTTATCTTTATCTTTATCTTTATCTTTATCTTTATCTTTATCTTTATCTTTATCTTTATCTTTATCTTTATCTTTATCTTTATCTTTATCTTTATCTTTATCTTTATCTTTATCTTTATCTTTATCTTTATCTTTATCTTTATCTTTATCTTTATCTTTATCTTTATCTTTATCTTTATCTTTATCTTTATCTTTATCTTTATCTTTATCTTTATCTTTATCTTTATCTTTATCTTTATCTTTATCTTTATCTTTATCTTTATCTTTATCTTTATCTTTATCTTT
>JAWMAG010000424.1:110000-112403 GCA_037013455.1 Ceratitis rosa | reverse complement strand
ATTTTATTTAATTTTATCTTATTTATTTTTTTTATTTTTTATTTTTCTTATTTTTTTTATTTTTTTTTTATTTTATTTTATTTTATTTTATTTTATTTTATTTTATTTTATTTTATTTTATTTTATTTTATTTTATTTTATTTTATTTTATTTTATTTAATTTTATCTTATTTATTTTTTTTATTTTTTATTTTTCTTATTTTTTTTATTTTTTTTTTATTTTATTTTATTTTATTTTATTTTATTTTATTTTATTTTATTTTATTTTATTTTATTTTATTTTATTTTATTTTATTTTATTTTATTTTATTTTATTTTATTTAATTTTATTTTATTTTATTTTATTTAATTTAATTTTATTTTATTTTATTTTATTTTATTTTATTTTATTTTATTTTATTTTATATTATTTTATTTTAATTTACTTTATCTTATTTTATTTAATTTTAATTTTTTTTTTAATTTATTTTATTTTATTTTATTTTATTTTATTTTATTTATTTTTTTATTATATTTTATTTTTTGATTTTATTTTATTTTTATTTCTTTTATTTTTTACTTAATTTAATTTTATTTTATTTGATTTTTTTATTTTTTTTATTTAGTTTAATTTTATGGTATTTTATTTTGTTTGTTTTTGTTAGTTTTTTTGTATTTTTTCAAGTATTGGTACAATATTAATTTTAATAAATAAAACGCTTATCTTATCAATTCTTAAATTAAATTATTAGTCTTCGAATATCTTCTTAATAATTCGGTACCATTTGAAAAATGGTTATCTGGATAATTTATCGATTCAGAGTTCCGATCCATTTTAATTTTTATTTATATTCTCCTTTCTTTTTTTTGGTTGCGAGTATGATTTTTCCCATTTGTTTTTGTTTTTTTTTTTATCCCAATAACTTTTGCCTATATAGGTATATTTTTACATACAAGTCATATATGTGCATATCTATGCATTTATTTTGGCGTTATTTTCTTCCGTTCGTTGCACGATAGCAGACGACATGTATAAAAAAGAAAACGCAAGAACAAAAACAACAATAAATAGGCATGCATTACTAATACAGCAGGATCACGATAATCGCGTTTTATGCCACAAATTATGCGCTTACGTGATGTGATGCTGAATATAACATTTATTCGTATATCATACATACAAATATGGGCATAAGGAAAACATAGGAGAAAAAAAATATATAGATACTACTCAACGGACGCATGCGCGCTTCAGTTCTATGGCCATTTTTGAGGCGTACGAATACATACAAACAAAAATAAATGCATACATTTACATACATACATTTTACGATAAAACGTAGGCAACAATAAATACCTGGTTGCGTTTAGTTATCACAAGCATACACAATAACTACATAATATTATTAATTTATTCCCGCTAAATACAATTATCTATGTACGAGTATATTTGTATGTATAAAGAAAAAATTATGTATGTGTATATGTATTTATAAGTAAGAACTACCGAACATTTAGAACTAAAACTGAATTGTTTAAAAATATTTAGGTATGATAAGTTTTAAACAAACCGTTATGTTTTACTTAAACTACGTATACTTGTAGGTTTGTTTATGTTTCACTAAATACATATGTATGTGTATTTATGTAGTTGTTTTTAATATCTGCTTTTTAGTTTAATTTCGTATGTGGGTATGCTTGGAATTGTTTTTGTTTCTGGTTTAATTTTGTGGGACTTGGTTTTCTAAGGTTAAATATTTATACAAAAAAAAAGATGTATAATTATTAAAAGCCTAAATCGCCTTTAATTGATAAAATTTAAATATGGCAAATAACTCTAATAAATTCAATAAAATATATGTATTAGAAAATAGTAATACTTTTATGTATAAACAAATATTGAGCATTCCATATAATGTTAAATATTGCATAAAGGGAACATTTAATGCTTAAAACAAATAATAAGGAATAAAATTTACTTAAATTACATTGAATACATTTAAATATTGAAACTAACTACTGTAATAAAATTTATTTTCTCCACAAATATTTTTAACAAACTTCTTACCTTGCCAATACCAACTGCCGGGCGCGCCAATATACAAACGATCGCCACGCTGAGGATGGAGGAAAATAGTTATTTAAAATAAAATTTTAAAAAACTTTGAATACTTTGTAATAAAAAAACTAATTTTAAAATAACATTTAAATTCAAGTAAATAGCTATAATTAAATTAAAAAATTACATATTTAATTTAAAAATGTGTAAATTAATATTATAAATTGTAAATTGAAATATGTACACACATATATACATATATACGATTACTTACAGTGCTAGCAGCCGCACTAAAACCAGCCTGGCAAGAACCTTGTCTGTGATAGCCCCAGTTATCTAAAATATTTGAAAATAAATTGAATAAT
>JAWMAG010000424.1:62500-107500 GCA_037013455.1 Ceratitis rosa | reverse complement strand
CAACAGTGGCAATGACAACAACTACAACAACATTAGCAACAAATCAAAAGACAAAGCGCACCAACGACAATAGAATAATTGGCAAGATCCCAGCGGCAGTGACAATGATCGTGCGTTCGTTCTTTACTTCAACTTCGCTCGTTGTTGCGTTTTATTGTTGCACGAGTTGTTTGTGGTATTTTTTCTCATTTTTTGCGTCATTCAACACACCAATTTAGTGTGTGCAATTGTTTGTTCGCCTTATGCACTGCCATTGTGCCACACCGCGTGCGCGTCTGCGCGAAAGATCAAATTAAACGATAACAATTTGTCGCCGAAGTGTTTCAATTTAAACGTTACCTAACCAAACCAATGCGAAGCTAAAGACATGGCGCAAGCTCCGTAAGCCATAAATATTTGTGTGTCTGTGTGTGTGTTTGTGTGTTTGTGTGTGTATAGTAAACAAAAAAATCACAACTTTTTTTATTGTTAATGCCAAGGAGTGCCTATTTAAGGAGCAGACCTTCTGCTACACCTTCGTCCCTCTCATTCCGTTGTTGCTCAACTTTGTTGTTCCTGGTTTTTCTTTGCCTTGACTTTGTTTGTTTTCTGCCGCTGCGCTTGTTTGTGGTTACTACTGATTTTAGTTGAGTTATAGTCATCGTCGTTGTTGTTGTTGCTGCCACTATTGCTAGTGCTTTTTTCTCCACTGCTGTACGGCTTGAATTGTGTACATCGGCCGGCGACATGCGTCGCAGTTGGACGCTTCTGCACGTGGTACATGCTGTGGACTGTAGTAACCTGAACGCAAAGGCATTGAATGCCTGGAAGAGAGGCAGTTGCGAATCGCCATACATGCACACACACACATTACTATTCACTATTACATTTCTTATACCTTTCACAAAGAAAAAAAAAATTGGTAAATCCTATCTAAACTGACACGCTGAAATTAGGCAATATCCATCTGAGCAACTCGGCACCATACGAAGCTTCTGACCTGCTGAATACAGAGCACAGCCGAGTTGCCCTCAACATTTGGTTTATAGTCGCTTTGCCTCCAGCCCGTTTGGTACATACCTCCTCTGAGAGGTCCATCACATCTTGTTCTGTTTCCTACAGATTGTTTCAGAAAACGAAAAGGGTCAGCAGTGAAGGAAAGCAGTCATAACTTTGAAGTTATAGACAATTCCATTTTTCTACAGACCAGGATCAACACTTAATGACCTTAATATCAGCCTTAAAACCCGCAAGTCGTCTCGCGACAAACAAAGATCAAACTCAACACATTCGATGAGCCGACATTAGAAGTTAGAAGCCTTAGCGAATACCCCAGATAATGGGACTGAGCTAGTTAAGATACATAAAGATGGATATAGCATAGACCAGGTCATTTGATCTGAATAGCTAAAAATTCTGATGTCTTGAAAGGATGCAGCGCCCACTTTTTGAAGCTGAAAAAGTGAAGGGCCACATTTACGTTGGAAAGATCAGATCGAGAGAATTGGGTGCTTCGGCCAAGTAAACACTCAATTAAGCCGAGGAAGAAGAAGAACACAAAATTTACCTCCCTTCATGCGAGGTATAAAGCATTCCGAATTTATTTCCTATTTTACTGTGGCCTAAGTCAGTTGCACAAATATACAATTCACACACACACACACACATACATTTGTGTAACTACATACAACTTTCTACCATTCAAGAAGGTAATTCAAGTAATTCTCATAATAAAATCGCCCCCGTGTAGAATTTCAATTAGCTTTGTCGAGCATTTTCATTTTGTTTCACTTTTTTATTATTGCTTTCCCTCCAACAACATTTCAAGTTCCAATATTTGTTGTCGCCGTTGCTTTATTGTGGCATAGCTTGTACTTCGTTCTTTAAAAATTGTTATTGTTATTGTTAATGTTGTTGTTTGGGAAATTTTTTGTGCAAGTTCTTTTCGCCATAGTCTTGACTTTAAAGATTCTTTGTAACTATTAGTACGGCATTTGGTGCGTTAAGTTGGTATTTATTGCCCTGAGAAACTTCGGAATGTCCACAACACTAGGCCAAAAGCGGGTACATGGGATGTCTTTCTGCACTTCCACTGTAGTGTTTGTTGATGCTGATGTTGGTGCAGATATACTGTTTATGGTGCGTGTAATTTGTTGTGTTTGCTCTTTTCTTTTATTGTTTTAGATGAATTATTTGCACAGAGAAAAATTGTAGACAGCAAAACAATACGTAAAAATATCAAATAAAATAAAATAAAATAAAATTAAATTAAATTATAATTTAATTATTATAAACTAAAGCAAAATAAAATAACATAAATTAAAAAATGTAAATAAAATAAAAGAGAATAAAATAAAAATAATAATTAAATATACAATAAATTTAAATAAAATATTATAAAATATATTAAATTAAATTAATTGAATTAATTTAAAAAAAATCAAATAAAATAAACTGAAATGAAATAAAATAAAATACACTAAATTAAAATAAATAATTAAATAATATATAGTAATTTTAAAATAATAAACATAATAACTTTAAATAAAATATTATAAAATAAAATATAATAAAATAAAATAAAATAAAATAAAATAAAAAAAAAATAAAATAAAATAAAATAAAATAAACTAAAATAAAAAATGAAATAAATATTTGTAAAGTATTATAAAATAAAATATAATAAAATTAATAAAATGAAATAATTAAAAAAAGGAAAATAAAATAAAATAAACAAATAAACTAAAATAAAAAATAAAATATGTTGTAATAAAATAAAATGAAATTAATAGTTTAATAAATTTAAAAAAAATATTATAAAATAAAATATTATAAAATTTATGAAATAAAATTAATTAAATTAAATTCAATTAAAATAAATAATGGTAAAAAATTAAAAAAAAATAAAAAATAAAAAAAAAAAATTTATTAATTAATAATTTTATTAATATATAATAATTAATATAAAGATAAATGAAATAAAATAAAATATAATAAAAAAAAATAAAATGTAATAAAATATATTAAATTAAATTAATATAAAAACTATAATAAAATTAAAAAATTAAAAAGAAAATAAAATAATATAATATGAAATGAAACAGAAGTCTATATTAAGCAAACTAAAACAAAATAAATTTAAATTAAAATGAATCGAAATTAATTCAATTAAATATTAATTTTTATTTAATTTAACAAACAAAAATAATATAATATAAGACAATAAAATAAACTAAAATAAAATAGATTAAAATAAAAATATGTAAAGTAATAAGAGCAAAATAATATGATTATAAAATAAAATATAATAAAATAAAAAAATAAAATAAAATAAATTAAACCAAGTTAAAATCAATTCAAAGATACCAAAAGATGTTTAATAAAATAAAATAAAAAATATAAAATATAAAATGAAAATAAATTCATAACAAAAATAAAATTAAAATAATAAAAGGTGACGAAAAATAAATTCTTTAAAATTACACAATTTTTCCTTACAGTGTTAAGAAATATAGAATATGTTTAGAATTTACCTTTTATTGGTTGTCAAGTAATTTCATAGTAACTTTGTAAAATTCTATTTACTTAAAACTAGACAATATAAATGTGTTATTTGTTATTACTAATTTATTGCATTCTTTTTACATCCTGCTCTACTAGTTATGTGAAGAAGATTACTTAAGAAATTACTTAGAATACTTGCTTTTAGAAATATAGTTATATATCATATGTGAAAAGGTGAATGATAGTTTCAACAGTTTCACCTCAATTATTAAAAAAAAGAATGAATTTAATTTAGCAAAAACCACACATTTAACCGGTCAAACAGTAACAAAAAAAAAAAAATTCTCAAATTAGTTTAAAAACTCTCAAGTATGAACTCGGGCATTGATACTTTTGAAAGACAACTCGATACCTTCTTGAGCCTTTCTCCCTTCATGCTCACCACTCGATTAACACGAAAATTATTGGTTAGCAACGATAAGTTGCACACATTGGCATGCATACATAGTTTGCCTATACGTGTATTTAAATGCGGCACCCACAAATTGATTGGGAATCCCTTCAAATTTCGTTAAGGGTGAGAAAACGATACATTAAACAACGAATAACATACATATGTATATTGAAAAAAAAAAAATGTAATCAAATACTTTTACTTTTTAGGTGTCAAATATCGAGATTCTAAATACATATATACACATTGAAATTAAAAGAAAAATTAATGGTGCTACCGAAATACTCAAATCACAGGATTATTTAAATACACACAATAAATATGTTTTTAGTGAGGTATTTAACCCTACAAGTGCTATAGGAAGTTGGCTGTCATAGAGAAAAGATAAGTGGAGTATACATACGTGTATGTATACATATACAGAAACGAGGTTGTGTTCAAAAGTTATTTTTAGAAATTCAATGAACAAATTGATTTAAAATAATGAAACAAAACTATGAGAAACGAAATTTATAATATGATTATATATTTCGACAGCTGTGGAGCAGTGGTCATGAATCCTCAAACAACATTTTGTTTGATTAAAAATTAAATATTTTTGTCTAGAAATTTCTATAACTCAAGTATATGTCTGTAGCAATATATGTACATATATATAAATATTTCAACATTTTTGCAACTTTCTAAACAATTTCTACAGTTCATGGTATTTGTGGAAACCATAAAATTTCTTATATTTAAATTCTAATTTATTTTTATTTTGGCTTTGGAACTGAACTGAAGTTTCGTTAGAAAGTTCGTTAAAGTTGTAGTAAAATGTTGCCTGCAGTAAGTAATTTGCCTTGAAAAATTTTTCTATCTCTCTCTGTTTCTATTTACCAGCCAATGTATTTGCAATAAAATGACAATTAGTAAATCGTAAAATTTTTAATAAAACTTTAAAATGTAATTGAAAATTTGTATATACTGTAAAAGCAAACAAAATAAACAAAAACAAAGAATTAAAATCAAACAATAACTAAAGGCATAAAGAAGATAAAAACCTGAAAATAAAATTAAAGTATAAAAGAAATTTAAAATGAAAAAACTAAAATAAAACAAATAAAATAAAATAAAACAAAATGAAATAAAATTGAATAAAACAGAAGAAAAAATAAAATAAAATAATATAAATTAAGATATAAATAAAATAAATAATTTAAAACAAAATAAAGTAAAATTAATAAAAAAAACTAAAATAAAACAAAATATATTAAAAAAATTAATTACCAAAACTAAAAGCAAAAACAAAAAATTGTAAATAAAATTAAATTAAATGAATTTAATAAATTTGAAATGAAGTGAACCAAAATGAGCTAAAATAAAATGAAAAACTAAAATAAAACAAATAAAATAAATGTCGGCGAGGTCATCTAAAGGGAGGTCCAGGAAACGTGCTGTTTCGACGGGACTGGACCGAAGGGAGCCGGAGGTTAGATAAGTCGGCTTAAGGGGGCATGTGAAGAGGTGGTTAGTGTCGAGTGGAGACTCTCCGCAAGCAGGGCATACGTTGGGTATGCTGGATAAGTAGGAATTTAACCTGCTACAATATCCAGATGTAAGTTGTGCCAGAGTCACGCGGGTTTCTCGAGGCAGCCCGAGCTCGTTGTCTGTAATAGGTGGTGGTTTTACTCCGAGCATGCCATTCACGGGATGGGAGTCTTTGAACGTGTTGACTGACTCCTGATGAATGGCGTTTAGTACTTATCTGTACGCCGTCCTGTCAAGCGCTTGTAGCACGTGTTGCTGGATGGTGCTCTTCAAGTCAAGTGCTCCCTTTCTGATGTGCCTAGGTGGAGGTTCGGCTTCAATACGGTGCCTATTGGGTTGCTCCCTACGGCACTGCTTGCACAATGCAAGTAATGCTCCGGTGACATCAGAAGGTTTCCTGTCGCGGTCCTGAGGGTGGTGTTTTGACAAGCCTGTAACTTCTTCATCTGCGTCTCGTTCGTCCCCGGCGCCCAGATCGGTGCAGCATATTTTACGACCGGCCGGTACTACGCACCGGAGACAGCCGGTTCTAAGCACCGGAGTTGACCCGGATTTTATCCGGCCAAGGGTTGCCACCTTTCGGCGATCTAACCCCGTTAAGGTCAACTCGTATTTATGGTTCAGTTTGCTTGAACTTTTCTTTCCTTTTTTTCTGAAACGACTTTGTGAACTTTAAGGACAGGTTATCTACTTGACCAATGCGTTCTATTAGAGGACAAAACGCGCATAAGAGAATGAAATGAATTTCGTTTGGTCAGTTAACGTTTCCTGTTCGAGTGCAGACAAACCGTCTTTGTTGTTTGTTCTTGAGCCGAAATCCTTATCAGCTACTACCATATCGCTTTCTACTGATTTCGAATCCACTCAATTTATTCACACTAAGATCTGAATCATTTATATTTTCTTATCACTCTGGTGTTAATCCAAAGGCATGGAATTGAGGCGAGGCGAAGTTCGCCGGGTCCGCCAATTTATTTATAGAAATATCTTTGCATAAAAATCATAAAAATATGAATACATATGTACATACATATATAGGTATGTACAATAATTTCTTCATATTTGCATACTCACTTGTGCGACAAGGCGAGACTTCATTGAAATGCGTCAAATTCCTGGATGTAAAGCACGTACCGACTGGATCATAACGCAATGATTTATTTGGTGTCATTGTATGGAAGACATAACGTGGAGCGCAGGCCTACAAATATACAATACAATACAATAAATAAATAAAATACCAAGTACAATAGTTAGGCCATAAGCAAAAGATTATAAATTTTAAGAGAAATAAAATTGATTGGAATATTAAATTTTATTCAATTTTATTTACATACATAAATTGCCGTATATTTAAAATTTGTTTAAATAAATAATAGTACATACATATGAGTATGTATATGCATTGCATTCGTGGGCAGGTGTATGGGCAAGAGCTGCGCACACCCAGACCCGACGTCCCGTCAACGTATAAATGCATGCAATTTTTTAAATTTTTTTTCTTCCTTTCCAAAATAAATATTTATCTAAACATTTACATTTCCTTGGTCTAACAACTCCACTAGATTCCCAATAAAACGTCACTATTTGTTTTGCGTCTGAGCACGAAATTTGTTTGCATTGCTTGGCATTGCATTTTCGTTTCGTTTGTCTACTTGTGCGCATATTGGGTGAATGCAATTACTTTTACAAATTTATACAATACTTATACCAAAAACAGTTGGAAATGCGCAAAAGCATACGCACAACGCACCTTATATGGGGCGACCGAAAAGTGGGCAAAAAAAAAAAAACAAAAAACAGAGAAGAGAAGGAGCGGAAAACAGATTCACATGTGTGTGTGTATGAACAAAAGGCCGCTGCGGCCTCATGCGTGCACCGATGACTATTCACTTGCATACGGCTGTGTGACGGGGACGAGGCCGAGGCTTGGGGTTTCACTATGCACACCGTCAGTTGTGCGCGCTTCTTCTTTTTTGCTGGTGCTGCTGCTGCTGCCTTGTCCCCAGCGCGCACACGTGAGAAGCTTTTTGCGGTTTTATTGTTTACCCACTCACTTAACACTGGATACTGGGCACTGATGAAGCGATGCGCTATGCTCTGGTAAGCATGGCTTCGGGCTATTACCTTGACAGTTGGCGGTTGGTGGTGTCTATGCGCTGCATTGCATTGTTGTTGTTGTTGTAGTGAATTTTAAGCACTTCATGTCTGAAAATATTTGGCAAAGCTCAATTCTTTTTTCATTTCACATTCTATGCTTAACTCCATAGGTGTGCATGTATGTGTGTTAGCATGCCTTCCACCTCCTTATACATACATACAAGTACATATGTATGTGGTGTGCACTTTGAAGTTGGCTGTTTGAGAATTTATTTATTTTATTTTGTTTTTTTTTCATTTTTTCTTTGCCATTTATTGTTGCTCCTTCTGTTGTCTGTTAGAGACTAAAGTGCCGGCGTACATTGTCGTCATGTTGTGCGCGCACGTTGAATGCATTAAAGCGCAAACAGAATTTTTTATTTGCAGTTAAAAATAAAAATAAAAAATAAAAATAAAAAATTACAAAAAAAATGAATATGAAATGAATTGAAAGAAAACGACAATAACTGAAATAGAACAGTCGTCCGCTGAGAACACTTTGATCGGTGGACAATAGTGTTGACGGGCAGCGTGCACAGTGTGGCAGACATATGGAAAATGTGTGAGGAATAGAAGCTTGGCAATGGCAATAGTATTGAGATTAAAGTGCTAAGAATATTTCTAATTAAATTCTCGCAGAGTTGTACTCTTTCAATTTACGAGAACTAAAAGAAGAAATCTCTATTAATTTTGCATGCTTTCCAGGTGGGGCCCAAAAAAAAATAGCTGGCTCCCACTGAATTTTTAGCTCTTATGTTTATTATCACTTTTAAGGACAATAATTATCAGAGAAATATGCTTTTGTTTCAAAGAGTACTCGTTGTACACGTAGAGTCTTCTCAATCCCATCACAGTTAACTTAACCTAGAGGTCACCTTAGTAGTACTCGCCAACTTTTGAGTTCTTTGAACATTATTTGGTTTAAGGGTAAAGGCAACCCAGCGAATTTTTCACCAGTAAAGATCCGCCAAACTTGCACCATTTCTCTCGAATCCCCGTTTTTCAAAATCTCAAATGAGAGATCTTCTGTTTTTTATGATTGCAAACGTGCGAGTAACTAACTTTCAGGCGGTAACGGATCTTGCAAAACTTCATCAGCCTAAAAGTATACAAAATTTGGGAGTCTTAACCCTTCTTCGTTGGGGCAGTATATCCGATATAGCCGAATCAATATCAGTGAGCCGATGATCGTTACTTCTGTTGCTATTCGGCGCCAATGAAAGACACCAAGCGAAGCAAGGATCCTCTCCAACTGATTTTTCTTACACTGGGATGATCTTCCACCTACGGAAAATTTTTAAATCAGAAGATTTTTCATCTATCAAGATGTTACAATTGATAGCTTTTTCGACTTCGTAATACAGCCATGCACACAGAGCATCACAAATCTTCAGTAAACCTTTCTCTGAAAATCTCGCACTGCATGTTGTCGACGCCGTCGGTCTACAGTAATGATGAACGAATTGTGGAGAGAGTGGAATTTACCTTTATCCCTTACCCTATCCGACCTAATACCTGTCGATATATTAGATTTGCGGAGATACCGACTTTAATAGTGGCAACGTAGAGCCATCTTCTTTTCGTACAGTCGAAGTTAGTTTTGGAATCAATTCTCACGAATATTTTCTAAGATTTGTAGCAAGCTGAGTGTACGATTTTTTGGTGGATCCGTCTGATCTAAAGGTCTGATCAGTTCTTTGAACGACAGGTGGATAGAACTATATTAGTGATGTTGATAGAACCTACATATCCTAAGTCAATTTGTGCAAACTGTGGAAACTCTCTTCTTATGCTTTCGACAGAGCATATTCGGGTTCCTATCAACGGGCAAACTTTCATACGATCTAGTCCTCCATAAGAGCTAATACATGCACTTGATCATATTCTCGCTGCCGGATTTGAAAATTTCAGCAGGTGGGCTGGTTTAGTGTTCCTTTCGTAAACTCGATTGCCAAATCACCTTATTGATTCCTTCATGAGTATGTTCCGATGGAGCTGACCAAGTTCTTCACACTTAGTCATTTGGAATACCACCTTTTTTCATCTACAAATTATGGTTATTTACTAACAATTTATTTGCGAAAGCCTAAAAGTATGCAACACTTTTTCCTTCAATAAAACAGTAAATATTGTTGCGAATTTCTTTCTTTCCCAAACACTGTGCCATCACAGCGAGATAAACTTTTAATATATTTATGTTTAGAGATATTTATATATGTGCATATATATGTATATACGTAATATATGAATTTTTTTGTTGGATATTACCATCAAGTTACGAAAATAAGTTGTTCACAAGACACTACCACACTTTAGCCGGCTCATCTTAATAATAAAAAAATGTATAAAAATAAAACGAATTTAAAAAAAAATGAACAATAGAGCATAAAAGATAGCACAGAGTGCGCTTTGCGAAATACTTTCAGTATTTTTTTTTCTTATTTAGCTAAATTTTTTTCTTATACCCACGAAGTCATATTGACCATTTGTGGCATGAAAAGGTTAAGGCAGTCACAGGGCACATACATAAAGACCGCACTAAAATGTACCATATTGTGCCAATATTAATTCATATACACACACATCAGTACACGTAAATACCATATCTATGCATTAGGATGGCCCTTAAAGGATGTGGGAAGAGAGTTTTGAAAATTGAATTCGTAGGATTTTTTTTTTTTGGTAGGAGAAAGTTACTTAGAAATATTTACCTATGATAACATTGCTATTTGAACATGATTTAAATATACATATATATACAATATATATTTTTTTTTTTTATTAAAAAAAATATTTTTTTTTCTGTTTCTAACATTTGAAAATGGATATTAAGTCTTTTTTAGTAAGAAAAAAAAATATTAAAAAAAAAATTTGGAAAATTTACTCCAGATCCTAAGGAATATATTATATTATTAAACACAAATTATTTTTAATTTACTTTAAATTTGTCAAATTGATTTGACTAAGTTTTTTTTAATTCATAAATAAATTAAAATAAAGCAAAAAAAATAAATTAGGAAATATTTGAAGAAAATATATTCTCCATTTTCTATTACTTCATAATTCTATTAAGTGTGGGCGTAAAAATATTATTTTCAGCAATACTTAGAATGGCCCTAAAGTGGATATATTTGTGTATAGGTATGAGCAATTGGCGGTTGGCAGCTAGCTATTGTCAGCAAGTCAGGAAGAAAACCTCCAACCTAACAACTAACAGTTATGAAAAAACCATACACAGTACCTTCAAAGTGCTCAGTACTAAAGATGAAGACTTACGAGTTCATAACAATGCGGATAGCAGCGCAATGCCGCCGCCTTAAGAACGAGCATGAGCTCAAATCCATCTCCATCCGTACACTTTAAATGGGCGCATGCGCTTTTAAATACACGACAGAGCAGCAGTGAGGCCTTTCATCAGCCAGCTAAACGCCCAGAAAAGGTAAGGCGAATTGAGTGGAAGATATATTGTACCGATTTGACCAATGGATTAAATAAATATGTATTTGACAGATAAAGTAAAGTAAAATACAACAATACTTTGTAAGCAAATAAAACAATAAAATAATAGTAATATAACTCGTCATACAATAATAATAACAATAACAGCGGAGACAATCGCAATAAAAAATCAGCATAATTCGACGTCGATGCGCTGGCGATTGTGTTGTTGTAGTACGAAAAGATTATTGCTGATTTCGTTTTAATTTATTTATTTGTTTTTCTTTTATACTTTTATTTCACCCTTTTTCACTACTCGCACTTTATACCTTCCTGTGCATCGCTTGAATACTACGAAATGTCAAGAGAAGAAGGAAATCGTGATTTTTTGACTATTCAATTGAACAATGGACAATATTGAGCGTATTTAAAATAAATTGTTGGATAAAGAACGAGCATATTAAATTAATGAAGATACCCTTGAAGGGTCGAGAAGATGTGCATAAAGGTATTTTTAAAATGTAGCCGTAAAAAAACTCGATTAAACTATTTGTTTGAAGGAAATATTAAATAAAAATTGACTTCGTTTCATTAAAATATATTTTCTTACACAAAATCTCTCCGTTTTGAGAACAACTCTTCACATTACTGTTTCATAACACCAGACACAAATATTCGTAAAATTTTATTTTTTTTATTTTGCCCTACCTTTCCTTATTTTATTCCTTAATGTAATTTTATTTACTTTTTTATTTTTATTTTAGTTTATTTATTTTATTTTTATTTTTTTAATCTATTATATTTCATTTCATTTCATTTTATTTTATTTTATTTTATTTTATTTTATTTTATTTTATTTTATTTTATTTTATTTTATTTTATTTTATTTTATTTTATTTTATTTTATTTTATTTTATTTTATTTTATTTTATTTTATTTTATTTTATTTTATTTTATTTTATTTTATTTTATTTTATTTTATTTTATTTTATTTTAATTTATTTTATTTTATTTCATTTTGTTTCATTTTATTTTATTCTATTTTATTTTATTTTATTTTATTTTATTTTATTCTATTTTATTTTATTTTATTTTATTTTATTTTATTTTATTTTATTTTATTTTATTTTATTTTATTTTATTTTATTTTATTTTATTTTATTTTATTTTATTTTATTTTATTTTATTTTATTTTATTTTATTTTATTTTATTTTATTTTATTTTCTTTTATTTAATTTTATTTTAATTTATTTTATTTTATTTCATTTTGTTTCATTTTATTTTATTCTATTTTACTTTATTTTATTTTATTTTATTTTATTCTATTTTATTTTATTTTATTTTATTTTATTTTATTTTATTTTATTTTATTTTATTTTATTTTATTTTATTTTATTTTATTTTATTTTATTTTATTTTATTTTATTTTATTTTATTTTATTTTATTTTATTTTATTTTATTTTATTTTATTTTATTTTATTTTATTTTATTTTATTTTATTTTATTTTATTTTATTTTATTTTATTTTATTTTATTTTATTTTATTTTATTTTATTTTATTTTATTTTATTTTATTTTATTTTATTTTATTTTATTTTATTTTATTTTATTTTATTTTATTTTATTTTATTTTATTTTATTTTATTTTATTTTATTTTATTTTATTTTATTTTATTTTATTTTATTTTATTTTATTTTATTTTATTTTATTTTATTTTAATTTATTTTATTTTATTTTATTTTATTTTATTTTATTTTATTTTATTTTATTTTATTTTATTTTATTTTATTTTATTTTATTTTATTTTATTTTATTTTATTTTATTTTATTTTATTTTATTTTATTTTATTTTATTTTGTTTTATTTTATTTTATTTTATTTTATTTTATTTTATTTTATTTTATTTTATTTTAATTAATTTTATTTTATTTAATTTTTTATTTATTTTATTTTATTTTCTTTTATTTTATTTCATATTATTTTATTTTATTTCATTTCATTTTAGTTTATTTTTTTATTTTAGTTGATTTTTATATATTTTACTTTGGTTTAATTTATTTTATTATTTTACTGCTTTATTTTTTTTTTTATTGTTTTGTTTTATTTTATTTTTTATTATTTATTTTTATTTATGTATTTCTTTTTTTCGATTTATTTTATTTAATTTGATTTGGCTTAATTTACAAAATTTTGTCTTTCCTATATCCATTTGAAGATTTTTCGTAAAAACTACCTCGAACCTATGTAATAATCGCAATTTATCCATTAATTAGCATTTTAACACCAAATTGCTGTATTTGAGATCCGCCTCCTCACAACCTCTCCAACCCATCACAAACCCATGAAACTGTTTATTACGCATCAGACCTAGGAATTATCACCACATTGGCTTTCAAGACAATAAATTGACCTATTGACCCTGCCGCAAAAATGTTGCAACTAAACTGACCTAGAGTCATCAAACTGACTAAATGAGCAAACAGTGTGTAGTCAATAAGTATAATATAATATATACATATACGAGTATATTTGTGTGTACTTGAACCCCCTTTCTGCAATTAGGTATATGGGGCACTCACACATATTGCCGGAAAATAACTGCAAACCCATAAACCTAAACGAAATTGAATCGATTCCGCGCTGTCAATAAATTTTTGAAGGCCACGGTTTATCGGAACACGCCTTTGGCTCATAAAAGCACAAGCTCATAATTAAGCAGCGGTAGCATGGTCAGGTCATCACAATCACCTGACACAGCAAGTTGCTGCTTCCCTCTTCCTCATAGCGTGAGACGGAACCATGAATGCGAATTGGCAAGAGTTCTTGCAGTACCGTTAACATAGTGCGGAGCGACCAAGGTGGCTGACGGATAAAAATACCATTAAAATCAAAGTTAATTGGTGATTACACAGAGAACTAATAAAACTAAAATATTTAATAGACAAAAGCATATGCATCTACGTACATACATACATATGTACGTACAATGTTCGTGGTTAAAGCAGGTCAATTCACTCTGAGGCGCCAATAAATTTTCCTTGGCTCACATATAAATAACTCCCTCATTGATGACTGTACAATTAAAAAGCGTTTAAGTTTTCATAGCATGAATTGATTGTGAATGTGTGTGTGTGTGTGTGTGTGTTGAGTTAAGAAATCAAGAAATCAATGCGGCATTTGGCACACCTTAATCTGACACGAGGCATCTACTAAACATCAATTGTGTGCCTTAATTTGTGGCTTTTCCAAACGGTTGGGGGCAATAAGATTACGGTGAAGCAAATGAGGGAAAAAAAATTAAAAAAACACCAGCATGAATGAAAATCCAATAAAAACAATATGTAGGTATGTATGTGGTTATGGTAAGTGGGAAAACTGAGAAATTTGAAATACAAAAGAAGTAAACAGAACATTGTTAGTTTGTAATCGAATATCGGCATGCCCATGTTGCAAGTTGCTATAAGTCGACTGGGGCATTCATATGTGGTAAGCGAGCATTGATTGGGCAATGATAGCACAACCTGTGATAGTTGAAATACACTGAGAAAAATATCTAGTCTACAAAAAAATAATTTGATAAGAATATTAAAAAAAAATTAGGTATTGAAGCTATAGAGAATACTTAGTTATGGAGAATAGTTGATTATTGAGAAAAGGCAGAGATTTAGTTTACACGTCTTAGTCTGAAAATTCATTTGAACTTTATTTATTTTATTTTATATATTTATTTCATTCAATTTTTTCATCCTAATTTTATTTTGTATTTTTTTACAGAATTGCTATTGCAATTATTCTTGTTAAGTTTTTAGTGAGCTGAAGGCCTGGTTTGTTTATATGAATTGAATATTTTTGTTAGAAGTGACAGCTGTTTCGAATGCCACCACACCTCCTCATCAGACTTCTTATGGCAGGGATTGAGCCAACGAATCCTGACTTAACAGGCGAGTGATCTACCTACTTTAATATATTTTATTTTTTCATTTTATTTTAGTTTTTTCATTTTAATTTATTTTTTAAATTTTATTCGATCCAAATTTTTTTTATTTAATTTATTATATTTTACATTATTTTATTTTATTTTTTTATTTTGTTTTTTTTTCATTGCATTTTATTTTATTTTTTTTTTTTTATTTTATTTTATTTTATTTTATTTCCTTTTATTTTAAATTTAATTTATTTTATTTTTATATTATTTTAATTTTATATGTTATTTTAAATAATTTTACTATGTTTTAATTTAAATATTTTATTATATTATGTTTAATTCTAATTTAGCTTATAATATTTATTTTACTTTTGTGTTCAATTTAGTTTAATTTTCATCTTCTTCTATAGCACGCCATTCATTTCTTCTTTTCGCTGTTTGGCGCCATTTGGAAATACCAAGTGAAACCAGGACGCTCTCCACCTGATCCTACCAACGAAGTGGAGGTCTTTATTTTAGTTAATTAATGTTAATATGATTTTATTGTGCTATATTTTTTCTGTTTTGTTTTTTTTATTTTATTTATTTTCGTTTTTATATCATATTTTTACATTTTTATCATTTAGTTTTCATTTCTAACAATTTTATTGTTCGAAAATTTTCACTTTGTGTACAATATTTATTGCTTTCTATTTTTCATTGCACTCATTTCTTCAATATCTTTTAACAACTCACTTCTAATTCTCGCCCACCCACCAAGTTTACTAATGTAATATGTAAACAAACACGAAAAGCAATCTAGAAATATGTTAATTTTGAAAAAAAATATATATATTTACATATAAACATATCATATCACCCGCCCGCGCTAAGTAGCTTCCGCGATCTACTCACGCTCACTTTTCGTTAATACTTATATAAATAAATACATATATATGTACATATTTTCGCCCACCCACTCGCTACAGGTTGATTGGCTTTAAGTCGAATCGCCCACTTGTTCCCATTCAACCGCAGCCAACTTCTTATTTGACGTGATTTCAATTTTTTGCTTTGTTTAAGCTGTCGCCAATATCCGACAGACATTCAACTGTACATAACTATGGTTTTTGGTTTATTGACAGCGATGATAATGGCTAACAACTACGCAAGTCATGGGGAAACATATCCATACGTATATTTATGTTTGGTTGTATATATATACATATGCATTTTTATATGTGTATTTAACAGTAAAATATGCATTAACACACATGTCACACAGCGACCACAATTTGTCGAAACTAGTTCAGCAGTTTTTATGTTGAGCAGGTACACAGTCTGCGGTTACAGACTGAGATTATAAATACATATATGGTATATGTATGTATATACTTTTGTACATATTTAGTTTGCTTTGGTTTGTTTATGGTACATGCATGCCGTTCATTGGCATGACTAATCTTTACTTTATCCACCTTAAAACGCTTACGCCGCTGCTACTGCCAGTGTAAAGCAATGTACATATTGTAACTGCCGTCCGCCCAACGCTTTTTACCGCCCAACTATTTAAGTCACCGCATTGTTATTGAAAATGAAAGTGCTCCATTGCTTGCTTAACTGCGGTAAAACGAAGTAAATACCGTTCAGATTGTTGTTTTGTTATTGTTGTTTGAGCTTTCGTCTTTACTTGTCAATGTCGTAAACCCAATTTTCGCTTGCGCACAAGGTTTTCTTGCAGTTATTAAGAAAAAAAAAAACAAATAAATTGTGAATTGTCGCTTTCATTTACACATAATTTAAATGCATTTTGCATTTTAATTTTTAAATATTTCATTATATTTTCTACTTTAATTCGATATTTTATTATCAAAGCCATCATATTTAACTGCGCGGTTTCAATTTCGCTCTTCATTTGCAAAGGAAAATGTTTGTCTATCGCTGTCAAAATAACCGACAAGGAATTTAAATTTTAGTTGGCAACGCGGTTGTGCATATAGAGCGGCACTGTGAGTTCATAACTGTAACCTACTACGAATTATAACTTCTTTGTGTTTATTTTCACTTATTTTATCTATTATTTACTTATTTTATTATTATTGTTATTTATTATTTTGTTGCATGCTTTCAATTTCTTTCTACTCACCACAATTAAATCGTTGTCACGACTCGTGGCGACGGTAGCGCCAAGCCACTGATAGGATTTTCGCTCGATAACGTCACCGAATGTGTTACGATGGTTTCCTGTAAGATATTTATGCAAATGACGTTAAAGATAAAAATCGAACATTTTTTCTTAATTATTGTACATATGAATTTATATACATACATTGAAAGCATAAGCGCAATTAAGCTTTAAATGATGTAATTAAGAGTATTTAGTGAAAAAGAAGAGATTTTATACAAACGGGTTTCGAATCAAAGTGCTCTTGAGTGTATATTGATATGACACCTGTTAAAATTTAACGCTGAGTGCAAAGCAGAAATTTTGCAAAAAAAGTTTAAAAAAAAAAAATCTATATATAAAATAAAATATGTATATAGTATTTTGTCGGTGAATGGCATTTTTTCTATTCAATACTAATGGAAAACCAGAAAATCTTTCGACTAACACAATCTCTTCTTCTTCTTTACTGGCGTTGGCTTCGCTTACGCGATTATGGTATAGCCGAATCAATTATAGCGCGCCATTTCCCTCTTCGTTTCGCTGTTTGGCGCCAGCTGGAAATACTAGTGAAACCAGGTCACTCTCCACCTGATCCTTTCAACGGAGTGTAGGTCTTCCTCTTCCTATGCTTCCACCAGCGGGTACTGCATCGGATATTTTCAAAGTTGGAGTGCTTTCATTAATTCGGACTACATGACTTAGCCAGCGTAGCCGCTGTCTCTTCATTCGCTGAACTATGTCAATATCATCGTATAGCTCGTACAGCTCATCGTCCCATCGTCTGCGGCATTCGCCGTTGACAATGTGCAAAGGACTGTAAATCGTTCGGAATATTTTTCTCTCGAAGACTCCCAAAGCCGACTCATCAGATATTGACATCGTTCACGCTTCTGCGCCATATAGTAGGGCGGGTATGATGAGCGACTTGTAGAGTTTGGTTTTCGTTCGCCGAGCGAGGACTTTACTTTTCAATTGCCTACTCAGTCCAAATTAGCACCTGTTAGCAAGAGTGATTCTGCTTTGGATTTCAAAGCTAACATTATTATTGATGTTGATGCTGGTCCCTAGATAGGCGAAATTATCTACGACCTCGAAGTTATGACTGTCAACAGTGACGTGGAAGCCAAGTCGAGACTGCGATGACTGTTTGTTTGATAACAGGAGATATTTCGTCTTGTCCTCGTTCCCTATTCGCTTAGCTTCTTTATCAAGCCTGGAGAAAGCAGAACTAAGGGAAGTGAGAAAGTTGTTACAAGGCCAATTACCCCAATAATAAATGCGTCAGACTTCTTAGAAAAGTTTTGATGATGACTATTGGTCCAACTATGGAAGAGCATGCACCGGGATCCGGCAGGAAACACGAAAAACCTGTACAACCCTATTACGAATGTACACATAAGTGTGAATATTTGTATACCGACAGCGCCCATCTTAGACTGTCCGAAATGAGCACACAGCGGCCTTCTGACGTTAACGCACGCTTCACATTGAGCCCGCATCCTTGGTGTGTTCGCCGCCAACTCTTGTCTTCTTACAAACAAATATTAGTTAATAAATACATGTTGTTGTGGATTCGGTTCTTTAACTGGAGAAGACTTGCGTCTCCGTGAGAAGAGAAATTACCAAAAATAAAGACTTTACAGCATTAGCTACAGATGAATATATTGTTCGAAGGGCCGCATATTTTTTATTCTTCGGCAAGATAAATAGATGCCACTCCTTTTGCATCACGTATAAAAGTGTGGAAGAGTAGTTCCTCTCTGCCTCTCTGCATGGCTTCTCTTTAGCCTAGCTGCTAAGGTCTGTGGTGTAGATGCAAAGATTATTGGGCGTCTATAAAAATATCCTTTTTTCGCCTGGAGATCTTTGTCGGATTTTACAATACGCTTCTGTTGGATTTGCTTGGTATATACTTATCTATTTTCATTTTAGATATATGTGTACGTCTGTTAAAAACAATGACGAAAACTACAGCATAAACAAGTGAAGCGAACTTTTCATAACTCAAACAGTTAATTTTTACATGATTTAAATTTCACTTTTCTACTTTCCGCAAAAATAGCAAATAAATAATTTGGATTTCCCGTTGGCAACGCGGTGGAATGACGCTGCCATTAATAAACGTCAGTTAGAAGAAAAATAATAAGTCATTGTAGCTTCTATGGCATTGCTGATTTTTACAACTAAAATATAATATTATACATATATAGTTTAAAGTTTAAACATATTTTTATAAAGAAGATGGTGAATACGAATGTGCAAATTCATTTATTGTGGAAATGTGCAAATAAATATAAATCAGTGCAAGACGCTTAGAACATCCACATACATCCACATAAAAATATTGTGATTATCATATGTCAAGACTAGCATTATTACCTTTCAAGCGTATAAAGCATTTACTTAATCCCTCTATATTTTATTGTATAAACGATAAATATGAAGACAGGAAGGAAGAGAAAATTGATGAGCAATCATTATAGGCCATGAAATCAGCGGAACTCAAAGAATAAAGGAAAAAAAACTGCACACTTGTGAATAATAAAGTGTTAAGCACTTCAATTTATTTAATTTCATTTTAATATTTTAAATAACAATACGCCTCTGCGCTTGCGCCAGCGTACTTCCTTTCCGATTTGGCGACACTGCGAAAAATTAAATTAAGAAAAGAAAGAAAAAAAAAAACAATTCATAAAATAATGCACTTGCAGGCGCAACTGTCATTTATACGCCGTCATTACCGCGCTGTGCCTACGCGTCGCCATAATTTGCATTGTTTTTAACACAAAGCATAATCGGCGATTGGCAGTCGGCGATCAGCATGCCGGTGATTGCGATTCTTTGCACGTACTTTGCGTCATTGATGTCAACATGGTGTGCACACCTAATGCTCCGGTGCATCACAAGTACTTTTCGCTCCATAATGGATGTTAGGGATGTTGCGGCGTCTGGTAACGCGCTTCCTGCTTAGACATGGTCCTTCGAGTCGGTTGGCGGCGGTTGTGGGTATCTAGACAACTGAGGCGTCCATGGCGAAGCCCTTTCGAAAATTTTTGAAGAGATCTGATCAATTTTTTTTAATCTAATTCTATGTATCGAGGTAATCAATTAATTTTAACGAAGTTGGAGACCCGAACGAGTGTTTAAAGTATATCCGGATCATTAGTCCTCATATTTACAAGGAGGAATGCCCTAAGTATGTTTGAAAAGTGTACATATTGAAGAAGAAACCATTTCATCATCTCAGCCGAGGCTAAATAACTAAAATATAAAAATACTTGGTCGATTTTAGGGATAATTTGTGGCCGCATAGCCTACTGACACTCGGTGTGGAATGGTGCGAGTACTGGTCTGACAAAAAGCTGTACAAAATTATTTTCTTATAGCGGTACCGAGGGAGGACCTCAGAAAAACAGAGAAGGCCATCGGAAAGTATTTCTGACATGAAGAAAAAGCCCTTCATACAAATCTATCGGCCGTTCGGAGGTGGCTTAGAATAAACTTTAGGTCCTTCCATTTGTTGCGAACCACAAATTCGAGGAGTGGCTCGGCCGAAAATCATTAAAAAGCGCCATATCGGGATACGCGCTCATAATTTTTGGAGCTAACAGAAAACACGAAGATCCAGTACAACCCTACTACAAATGTATGTATATATAATTTGCATGCCGGCAGCGCCAATCTTAGACTGTCCGACAATGACCGCACGGCGGCATTGTGACGTTAACGCATGATCTCGCCCATTCATCAAGCTTCACTTTGTGCCGCTCATCCTTGGGCTGTCCATCGCCAACTTTTGTCTGCTTACAAACAAATATTAGTTAATATATACATGTTGTTGTAGATTTGCATATTATTTTTAAGTTACGGTAAATATTTATGTAAGTTTCCACATGGAAGTGCTGACATTGGACGCCAATGTATATGGCATATTAAGTACTTAAGTGCAACAAAAACAACAACAATAACCACACACTCAATAAAATATAACAACAAGCAGAGGAGGTGTGTTGAGCTCATTGATGCCATCATACACTGCAACAGCTGAAAGTGAATTAGCGCACAACATTAAGTGCTCATGCAGCAGCTACTTAAGTCAAAAGCCGCATACCGCCTCAGCGGATGCGTCGGGATACGAGAATTTCATTAACACTTCGTCAGCTAACCAGAGGACTACATATACGTATATAGATCTCCCTGCTTCTATGCATATTAGCTTGCTGTGCACGGCCAAGCAGACATCCAGCCCACCGGCCATTCAGCCAGTAGAGTTAGAGTTGAAGCATCCACCACGCCGATTGCGAACATCTGTCGAGACACTTCCCAACTCTCCCGTCTCTGCCTCCTCGCTCCACTCTCAGTGCTCGCCTCGAGCCAAAACGCACGCTACACTTCAAGACAATTCTGTTGCGTTTGCTGCTGAGAAACGCTGAAGCTGCGACTGCACGGGGCCCACCAAACTCTGCTCTGCCGACCGCCTTGCGCGCGCTGTTCGCTAGTGCTTGCGTTGAGTGCAACTAATAAACATGAATTTGCATTTTTATGGCGGCTCTTAGTTGTACTTTGGCGGATAGGTGGATTGGTGGATTGGCTTTTGCGCTGGCTTGCCTCGATTATGCGCTGATTGCGGTACAAAGTTATAGTAATGAACCGCAAGCGGCAATCGAAGAAAAAGTTGAAAAAAATATATATGTACATATATAAAACAACAATGTTTGCTACAATAAAAATGGCTAATAATAGGGGAATAAGAAGAAGCAGAGAGTGGAGTTAGGGAGCAATGAAATAGTTACAACTGCTTGCCGCACGGTGTGAGTATATAAGGAGCTTTGTGCCAATGAATAAAAATGTGTAAATCCGCAGATGAATGCACTGCACGCCATTCGATGGCGATTTACGATGCGAACGAACATTGCAAATATGCGGTTTATTTTTAATCGGCCGCCGTTAAATTTACAACATGCACAAGGCGGCACTGTGGCGCAAGACTCTCAGTGGTAAAACTCAAAATTAATTAAGATTTATTAACTCGACATGGAAGTGAGCTTTTGTTCGACAGAGGCTCGCCTATTCCATTCCGTGGTAAGGTGCCACCCAGATTGGGACTTCTGCGGCTCACTCGCTGGATAAGGAGTTAGACCTCGTGCAAATGGTGTGCAGGATGCCAATATCGAGCAGTCATCGGTATAAGAGACCAGGGAAACACGCTCTGGCAATGAAGAGAGTATTAAAATGTACACATTAAGCAATAGTGGAAAGAATACACCTCCATGTGGAACTCCTGGTTTAATTTTCAGGAGTTTCGAATTGCGACCTTGAAATTCCACCGATAACTTTATACCACTCAGGTATTTCATGATCCACGTCTTCAACCTCGGTTGCCTGGTTGACTGTGTCGAAGGCTTTAGAAAAGTGCAGCGCTACCAAGAACTTTTACGGGTAGAGCCTATTTTGGTTAAGGCCAGGAGTTATCTGGGTGTTTACGGCATTCGGTACAGTGGTGGTGCTATGCACATTACGTAGGCCATGCTAATGTGCTGCTCGGATCTGCTCAAGGGATCAGCAACACACTGAGGTTCGACCTCAATTATAGAAATTCGATTCATACGCAGAAGGTAACTGGAATCCCTCATTTATTTGCTCCGAAGCTCCGGAAGGAGGCTAATAATGGATGAATCTACAAAATATGGAATCTAAAACACTAATAAGCAGAGGATACTTGAAGATAAATGCAATTCACAGCAAGATCTTTGATATTCCATAAAGTAATCCCAAAACCATATAAAGGCAATTGGTCTACGAGAATTTCTTTAGCTGAACTGAAGCGTAACAGTAAAGGAATGGCTCGTTTTGGATAGCTTCACCGAATATTTTCTGTCGTTTCGTGGAGATTAAGATACTACTGTTGTTCGGACCAATTTGATGTATAAGCAGCTACAGCAAACCCACAACGCAATATGGACTGAAAGCTCAACTTATACCTTAAAACCTTTCGTCGGCTCTCAGAAAAAAGAGAGACAAAGAGAAAGAGAGAGGGAGAGAGTAGGTGTCAGGACATGCAGGATGCAGGTGCTCTTCCTAAGTATATGATACAGAGAACCCGGAATTGGTTACTCGCCCACTAAGTGAGCTCTTCCCGATGGCACAATGGTATTGTCATCCTTTTGTGTTAACCCAAAAGGGGTGAAAGTACATTTTTTCAAACTCATACTGACTCCACGCCGACGAAGAAGAGCCCACTGTATAACACAGAGTCGCTTCAGCTCAATGAACGTCGTCACTTCCTCCGTCTGTAATGCTGTGATTTGCAGCGCATCTTGCCACCCGTACCGAGGTACCCAAACGTAGTCGGGCTTCCGTCTGTATATATTTGTATAACTCCGTCCGTCCAACCGTACAGAGGAACACAAAGTGTTGAAATTAAATTCTATTCATCCTCTTTCCCAAGGCTTGCGCTTGAAGTCACAACGCCAATCTATAAAATACGAGTAAGCAGCGGAGAACTTAACAGCGCGCAGCTCGGCGCGCCATAGACGTGTATCGACAAGATGTTCTGCATAAATTCTCTACGCACTTTATGCGAAAACTATGCAAATGCGTGCGCACGATGCACTCAGAATGGTTGGTATGGCTTTTTAATGCAATTTTTGCATTTTTGTTTTTGCTTTTGGCAACGTGTGGCGGCACCCGCTTGGCTGAATCACTGCATTGCCACAAAGCGTATAATTTTATTTGCGCATCCGCTGTTTCAATTTATTTTCTTTTTCTCTTCAATTCACTTTTGTTGGTGGCTTACGTGGCTGGCAACAGCCGCACCTCGGCCGCAGCCACAAATTGGCGGTGGTGGCGGCGGCGGCTTTTGCCGTGTTGATGTTGGTGAAAGAAGGCGGGTATGCAGCGTGTGAGCGTTGACAGGAGTGTTGTAAATTTAGTAGAAGAGAAGGTGGAAGTTCTTTCTGTCAGTAAGTAGCAAACATCTGCAGCCATTTGTTTCTGCCGAACATCGCCTGTGCTACCAGTCCAGTCCATTAATGGTAATGTGCAACAAATCAGCAACGCTCGTGGCAATTTCACTGACTCTCCACTTTAGTGAATGTGAATGCGAATTTATTTATGATTTACAAGAGTCGTTTGCCAAAGACTGAAGAATTCAGATGCACTCGGTCACACGCATACATAGACATTTTACTGTATAAATGCAAAGCAACAAACTGGACGCGCGGCGCTGAATGAACTGCTGCTGTAAGCTGCTTTCAACGACCAACAACCACAAAACCGCTCACCCCACCTCTGCGCGCAAGTGCGCCCAAACAAGCGGGTCGCCGACCAACACCACCGCCGACTTGCCATCCACCGCCAGCAGCCGAGTAATGTGTGAAATGTGTCGATACTCAGACGAAAACATTGAGATATGTTCAGGTTTTATTGGCATTTTACCTTTAGATATCGGAAATATGTAAGCAGATAAGTTTAAGCAGCTTCTTTGTTGTTTGTGTGGGCACATGGCTCGAGAGGAAAAAAGTCGTGGGCTTGAGCTCTAACACTGCACACGACACGCAGCTTCTGCGCCGCACGTCACCGCACGTCGCCGCCGCTCTAATACCGCGTGGGCTGCTATGGATTTTACTTGGCACTCTTGATTATATTTTTATTAGTGTAGAAATAACATAAATCAGTTGCCACCAAAGCAGATGGTATGCGGTCGTGCCACCAAACGTGCGACCGTAGCAAAGGAAAGATGAAAGCTTTCAGTTTTCATACTTTAAAAGATTTCTTCATTTGTTTTTGTATTTTTTGTTTTTTTTTTTTGTATTATATTGCTCCCATTTTGTTGTCCAACTGCTACAATTATTTTTATAGTTGAACATTTATTATAAAGTGTTTTCATCAAAAGCAGCCATATATCAATACATACAAACAAACTCTCAAATGGCGTCCCCTGTTCGACATAATGCGACCCGACTGCCACAAATGTTGATGAAGATGTCTTTGTCGCCGCCACCACCGCTGTCGCTACAGGTAAGTTGGCGTGAAAATATAAATTAGACTATTTTATTCCTTGCCCACAACGGCGTTGAGCGACTTTTCTGCTTTTCGAAAGCGGCAAAGATTGTTAGAGGTTGCCCAGCGAAACTTTTATGTTGCTCCTCAACTTGCTCTTAAAGATTTCTACCTCGATAGATAGATAGATCATCCCCTCAACCGCGACCGTAAGTCTATTCTGCCCTCCGATTGATTCACATTACTTCCGTCAATCTTAAAGCACTTGGGAATCCAGGAGGCTAGAAGGGTTGATTGATTTAATGTGACTTTAATTCGGCTGTATGACTCCTAGATGTCTCAGTCTTCTTGTAGCTACGGCTACGCATTCAAACAGTATATGCACTGATATCTCTTGGGACGAAGGGCTCGGAGACGACATTGAGTCCTCTCGTCCCCTTTATTTAGACTATTGACACATTCTCACACCATATACGATTTAATTGTACAATGCGATATCCACATCAGTGCTGATTGGATGTCATTGAAAAATACCACGAGTTAATATGATCTATAGCAGGGACTCTACTAAGGGTATCGTCTTAGGTCACTCATTGGGAGCTCTGCGTAAACTCAGACAACGTTGAACTTGTACGAGTATTTATCAACAGGAAATACATATTTTCCTTAGTCGGTTGATTGAATTGGGATTTTGTGAATCAAGCCACAAGCGGCAGCATCTAAGCCATTTAGTAGGGTCATTATGCTCACCCGGGTAAATAAGCCAAGAGTTTGCGAATAGTTCCCTCCATTTTACGAACTCATTGGAAGAAACTATCTGCCTGCCTGTTCACCTCCATAAGACTGGAGCTTCGAGCATCATGTTAGATATGACGTAGTGCAGCAACGTTACGCCTTCTACTGTGCTAGTTCTGCACTAAGCAAATCTTTTCTAACCCAGCTGGTGACGATGATATCTCAGTGGTAGATGAGCTGCCGGTATACCTACATAAAAACTAAGTCCTTTTTGCCAGCAACTGTCGGCAAAACATGTTGCCTCACAGTTATTTAGTGTTACGTGCTGCCTTAGTTGCTCAGAACTTTAAGGGTTACTTAGGAGTACACTACTTTGGACAACATTTAAAGATGTTTAAAGATCTGAGGCATCCGATGAGGACAGCATCGCTGGCGGTATTAGTGCAAACCAGGACCACCACCTTTCATTATGCTCAAAATCCCTGGGAAATGGGAGCTACATTGATGCTTTTCATTATGCTTTCCTGTGATCGTTTGTTATTTTCCTCCTTAATCTTGCTCCCCCACGACTTTAAGACTTTAAGATTTTGCCATTAAAGCGGTTACCCACATAATATACGGAGAATTTTCTTTCAAACTGGCTATCATAACCATGCGTTTGACTCCAAGATTTCTTCTATTATAAAACACATTGGTAAAATCTTATCTGAGGGAGATATTTTTATTTTCATTGACCGGTATCAGTCATAAAAGCTCTGGGCTAGAATACAATATACTATAAAATTGTACTGAACTTTTGCATTTTTCTTATGGAGATTTCTAAACAAGACAGATTATCTCTCTATTAGGTTCCTGGTTACATACCTTCTTCGTATAATTTTTTTTTTCCTTTATTACAGACAATCTAGTCTGGGTTTGTTCCAAAGCTTAACTTGTTTCTAAGTTAAGCAAACTTGACTGAGATAAATCGGAATAGGTCATATGACGTACATTCCCAGACCATAGAAAATATTACTAAAATAATAGAAGTATTGATAAATCACTGACAGTTAGAAATAATGCTGAAAAGTTTGTTGCTTCCTTCAGAACTAAACTTCAAAATCACAGAGCCGTTTTTCCGGATAGCCTTTGATAAATGGCAGATGTTAAGATTTTAAAACAGCCGCGTGAAACGATTTTTCGATCCAGCTCCTGCTCCATTTCGTGATTTTGCGTCTTAATGTTTGTCCAATAAATGAGAAGACCTACATTTTATTCTGAGCCGCTTCCGTACGGACGATGGATTTTCATGAAGAGCTTTGATTTTCATGCTTGAAATATACTCTGAGTGCCGAGGAGAAACCATAATTAGAAAAATTTATTTTCTATAATTTTGAATGTTGGTCGGACTAGTAGTCATTTTCACTTCTACTTTGCTCTGACAGTAAAAGCTTTGAACACTCAAACCTCGGCGCAACACTACCATGGACAACGCCGGTATAATAATTTTTTAACTTAATAAAAATTTCAAATGTAATATTTTCAGTGTAGATATTTGCTTTCCAAACATAATACAATATGTATTTTTTTTTCTTTATGGAAAGAGTTTTGTATGTTGGCAAGAATGTCGGCCGATGAAATAAATGGCAACACTGATTTATTATTTCTTGAAGTTGGCTGCCGTGAACATATGTTTTTTTTCAAGAAGTAATCAGCCGTTGGTTGGAAGGCAACAATGTTTTGTTCATTTTTGAAGAAAACATTGGATATCTATGCACAACTTAAATATATCTGAAATATCGGGTAAATCTAAGATCTAATTACTAAGAAATGCCAATGAGATTTTAATAATTTCTCGGCTTACAAAATCTAAAAGATTTGTTTCTTGTGTTCACTGGGTATTAAGGTATATTCTTATTTGTAGAGCGTACTATCTACGCTCTAAAAGAGAAGAAAAGAAGAACGATTTTTTATGTCATGCCAAATTCTATGGTGCGCGGGTTCCTTTGTGATGGCGGCTAATTATATGCTTTAATAAAAAATTAGAAATATAGAAAGATGAATAATAAAATGCTTTAAAGGGGCATGAGAATCACAAAGGTAACATCTTTTCCTTTTCGAACATCAAACGTTCTATGAAATGACTGAGGTGTGATTTTTAGTGGAATGGACTTTTATGCTATTCAAGCATTAAATTAGTTTTTAATTATATGTGCATGAAGAGGACATATGTACATAAATTTCGGAATCATATGCACATACATACATATAATATAAAGTGCGAGGGAGTAAAGTGACGCACTTGTAATGGCATCATAACCGTTTGAAGGAAATTAGTTATGGAGCACTTCGTTCTTAGCTTTTGTTAATACATACTTATGTTATTTTAAAGTGTACTTCTAACATACATGCACTTCCTTAATTCTTAACAAACAAAAAAAAATACTACACGCACCCTAGATATTTTCATATCAATTTTTTTTTTTTTTTTTGTTAAATATTCCATTTGGTATATTTCTTATTAATTTTTTCCTCACTGTTTTCATTTTAATTTCGTTTAATTTTTTTCCGATTTTTTTTCTTTGCCTCTTCGGTCACTTACTCACCTGAGGAATCAAATTTCACCAAATTGCAATCACCATCATTCATGCCACACTGGAAGACGGCACCCGCTTCTACCACACCCTGTTGGTATGAGGAGGTATCGAATTTAGGAGCGCCGACAATTAAACTGTAACGAAAAATAATTAAAAACAAAAAGAAGAGAAATTAAAAATTGTGTTGAATTAAGTAAGTGACATATGTATAAGCATAATAGTATATAGTATACGTGTATATATGTATGTATATATTTACAAATTATGCATTTATGCTTGATCAAGTTTAATTGTATGTATGTATATTTAGTTAATCACAACTATAGCGCCGACATTAAAGTTATTGACCTTTGCTAATAACAAACTGATATTTATTAAAATGAATTTGATACATTACTTTTTGCACACACAAGTATATCAAAAACTTGTCACGTTAGTTTGTATGTATGCATCAAGTAATATTACTGCTTTCATATTTCAAAACACTGTGTTTTATGTAATTTATATTTTAATGTATTTATTTATTTCCTTCCTCGTTTCATTATTTTCTTTATTTTTGTCAATTACATTTTTTTATTTCTTTAGTTTATTTAAATTTATTTTATTTTACTTTTTTAATTAAATTTTAATTTGTTTTATTTCATCTTTTTGTTTTATTTTATTTTGTTTTGTTTTATTTTATTTTATTTTATTTTATTTTATTTTATTTTATTTTATTTTATTTTATTTTATTTTATTTTATTTTATTTTATTTTATTTTATTTTATTTTATTTTATTTTATTTTATTTTATTTTATTTTATTTTATTTTATTTTATTTTATTTTATTTTATTTTATTTTATTTTATTTTATTTTATTTTATTTTATTTTATTTTATTTTATTTTATTTTATTTTATTTTATTTTATCTTATTTTATTTTTTTTTTTTATTTTATTTTATTTTATTTTATTTTATTTTATTTTATTTTATTTTATTTTATTTTATTTTATTTTATTTTATGTTATTTTATTTTATTTTATTTTATTTTATTTTATCTTATTTAATTTTTTTTTTTATTTTATTTTATTTTATTTTATTTGATTTTATTTTATTTTATTGTATTTTATTTTATTTTATTTTATTTTATTTTATTTTATTTTATTTTATTTTATTTTATTTTATTTTATTTTATTTTACTTTATTTTATTTTATTTTATTTTATTTTATTTTGTTTTATTTTAGTTTATTTTATTTGATTTTATTTTATTTTATTTTATTTTATTTTATTTTATTTTATTTTATTTTATTTTATCTTATTTTATTTTTTTTTTTATTTTTTTTTATTTTATTTTATTTTGTTTTGTTTTATTTTATTTTATTGTATTTTATTTTATTTTATTTTATTTTATTTGATTTTATTTTATTTTATTTTATTTTATTTTACTTTATTTTATTTTATTTTATTTTATTTTGTTTTATTTTAGTTTATTTTATTTTATTTTATTTTATTTTATTTTATTTTATTTTATTTTATTTTATTTTATTTTATTTTGCTTTATTTTATTTTATTTTATTTTATTTTATTTTGTTTTATTTTAGTTTATTTTATTTGATTTTATTTTATTTTATTTTATTTTATTTTATTTTATTTTATTTTATTTTATCTTATTTTATTTTTTTTTTATTTTTTTTTATTTTATTTTATTTTGTTTTGTTTTATTTTATTTTATTGTATTTTATTTTATTTTATTTTATTTGATTTTATTTTATTTTATTTTATTTTATTTTACTTTATTTTATTTTATTTTATTTTATTTTGTTTTATTTTAGTTTATTTTATTTTATTTGATTTTATTTTATTTTATTTTATTTTATTTTATTTTATTTTATTTTATTTTATATAATTTAATTAAGTTAATTTTATCTAATTCTACTTTATTTTAAATAAATTACTATAATTTAATTTGGTTTAATTTTATTTTATTTTATGTAATTATATTTTTTTTTAATATTATTTATTTTTTTATTTTATTTTACCTTAATTTATTTTGTTTAATTTTTATTTTTATTTGTCATTTTATTTTTTGATTTTATAATATTTTTTTAAATTTGTTTTTTTATTTCATTTTTGTATTGGTTACAATATCTTGCTTTTGAATATACCAATCAGTATTTTGAGCAATCATTGCTTTATAATAAAAAAATTATTTCCGATAAAAATTCATTTATCAGAATGAAGTTATGACAGCTCCATTCCGAGAGACCTCATTTGCGGTTTTGCGAAATCTGAATTTTACATACGTATACATATAAACATACATACTCTTCATACGTTAAAGTTCAGTTCACGCAAGCATTTTTACTTCTTTTTGCAAATTTTCGCATTGCATCTCTGCATGCCCTGGGCTGACACGCACAAACAATTGGCGTTGACGTTTTCAATTGGACGGGAGTAATTCATCAGACGCACTTAATTCTTCATCAGCTGTCACAAACAGTTGCCGCCAATAAAGACAAAGCAACGACGGGGGAGGCGACAAGCTAAAGATGTCAGGGGCGGAAAGTCGGAAAGTCGGCGGAAGCCAGAAAGGGCAGAATTATGCTTTCATACACATACATACATACATGTGTACGTATAGTGTTTGATTACATAAAATCCCGATTAGAGTTGCAAACGCCCTCATCTCAATTCAATACTTCAAATGGGAACAAAAAGTTTGTTATTGTATTGTTTTTGTAGCACAGCATGTTGCCTGTTGCCGATTTCCACTTCCGCATTCACTTGTCTGGCAATGCATGCTGTCAATAAATGAGTGAGTGAGTGAGTGAGTGAGTGACTGAGTGCATAAATGAATGACTGGATGATTAAGTGAATGAAGAAGAAGAAGAAAGCGTAGTACCATAAATCCCTTTCAATTAGAAATTTCAAATGTTTACTTTGCAGCATCACATGGGAATATGCAATAGGTAGTAGGAGGATAGAGAAAACAAAACATGTTTTTATACTTGGCAATCACCCCTGCGATGCACTGACTTTTGGTTATATCAATACCCATAAGTCGATATACATACGTATAATCTCAAGTATAATTTTAATCCGGCATAAAATTAAATGTATAAAGGGCGAACAGCAATCGCAAGCGATTTGGTTGCAATGTCAAGGCCAGACTTGATTAACTGACCTCGGCAGCATGCCGAAATGCATTATTATTGCCTTCTTGACTGGCAATAGCGTCTGGGGATGACCACACCTCACAGCTATAATGAATTGAAAATTTCGTGGTTATTGAATTTCAATTCGATTCGAGTGGTTAGAAGTGCTTCGTTGCTGTCTCAGAGCTAAACTGGCTGTAAATGTAAGCAGAACTACTAGACTGAGGGCGGCAGCTGTTTGCCATTGTGAGGTGACCGTCTAATAAGTTTGCCGAAAATTATGACAAGTCAGGCGATTGAAAAAAATTTGTACATACGTACATGTATACAATACAACATCCATCACACCCCTTATTAGAGCTAAGTTATGACTTTTTGGGGGACTATGTTGATGGTCGCAACCCCGAGTGGTTAGAAGTGCGTACTAGTATGCGTTAGGGTACAGCTTCAAGTTCCGGCCCGATCAACATCTAAAGTAATAGAAAATTAATTTAACTCTCCGATTGCTTTTCTAAAATGAAGTATCAAGCTTTGCAAAAAAAGTCCATCAGACATTCACAGGTGGTTTGGAATAACCTGCACATATTAGACCTCAAGGTTTTGTTCAAACATTTTCCAACAGCTCCAGCATTTGAGAAATGAATATTCGTACACTCGTGTTTTGAAGAAAAATTTTTTTTTTTTTATGCTCAGAACTTTTTTTTTCTAATTTTAAAGTTATTTATGCAAAGTGTAAGACTCATTGAAATACTAAAGAAATTTTGACAGACAAAATTCGAAAAATTAAAATAAAAAATATTTGAGTAGTTGAGCACCGAACGAGTATCGAACTGCTCGATACCCGGATATCCAGAGATCTAGTACATACAAGCATTTGTTGGAAAAATGTTAATACACATACCACAAATTGGTGATTTTCAAAAAATTCGCTTCAGCGGTTACAAGCCGGATATATTTTATGTTATTTATTTCGTATATTATTTAATTACATTTTTCTTTTTCTTTTCTTTTTTTATTTCATTTTTGTTTTAGTTTTAGTTTTATTTAAGTTTAATTTTGTTTAATTTTTTCCTATTTTATTTTATTTTTTCCTATTTTATTTTATTCTTTCCTATTTTATTTTATTCTTTCCTATTTTATTTTATTTTATTTTATTTTATTTTATTTTATTTTATTTTATTTTATTTTATTTTATTTTATTTTATTTTATTTTATTTTTTATTTTAGTTTAGTTTTTAGTTTTGTTTTAGTTTTAGTTATATTTTATTTTAATTTTACTTTATTTTAATTTATTTTATTCCTTCCTAATTTAATTATTTTTTTATTTTTTGTCTTATTTTATTTTCTATAAAACTATAACATTTTAGATATTTCATTTTATTATCTTTTATTATATTTTATTTTTTACTACATTTAATTTTTTGTTATTTCAATTATGGTTTGATTTACAATTTTTGGAACTTTATCTTATTTTTTTCTGTCATCTGTTAAATTACTTAGAAATTAAGATGATTCAAAATATTTAATTGATTGATCTTTTTTAAGCGTTTAACACCCGCTGAGTTCACACATTGCGTCATAGCAACCAATGATTCATCAACTGATGCTTTTTATGTGAGAAAAAAATTTAGATAAACCAAAAAAAGAAACCAAATTGGCACCATCTATTTTCTTCAGGTTTTGTTTATTTTATTTACATTTAATTTATAAGATCACTGGCACATTTGGCAGCAAGTGCTAGGAAATACTATGTATATGCCAAACCTTGGCTGTTGAGTCTTCACTGCTGTTGTATAGAGTATATGTATTTCTTCTCGCTTTTACCTATAATATTAAGCACCAAACAGATTTAAAAAATATATATTGTATATGTATGTAGATATGGAAAATATCGCATAATTTAAATTTTGTCACTTAGCCAATTCTATGGATATATGTACTATATAAATATTTAGCTGTTATTTTTTATTCTAATTTTTTAGACAATAAATTAACTTAAAAACAATATTGGTTATCAGCAGAAAAGCTGTTAAAATTATGCCCAAATTATATAACATCTTATGATTTCATCGCTCAACAAACATAAAAAAAAATATCATACCAAAAAAGACTTGGTCGAAAAATGGCAGTTGGCAACGCTATGCACTCACCAAAAACTTGTATGTCATAATAACAGCTGTTTAAATAATTATTTTTATTCGTTGATATGCATATATTTGCATATTACTCATAACCAATTGATCATAGACAACAAAATTATCTATATATTTTCTTTGGTGTTTATTTGTATATCGAATTTGACGTCATTTTTACAACTCTCATTCGATTTTCGTGGTAGCCAGTGGTGATTTGTTAATGATCTCATAAATATGAAGTCATTAGAAGACAGTGAAGCCAACAGCTGTCCGCAAACAAATAATGAATAATAAATGCCAATAAAAGTAAAACTGTAGGTAATAAAGACAAATGTTTAAATTATTAATAGTTGCATTTACATATACATATGTATGTATGTATGCACATAGCTAACCAATTTTTCATCTTAAAGTTTCGAGTATGAGTAAAAGCAAATTTTTGAGAATACATTACGAATGCCACGTGCCGAAATGATTATATCCATCCACCATAAAAATATATTTTAAATTATTATTTAAAATTATTAAATTTCAATCACCTGCATTCAAAAAATTATTAATTGTTATTTGTGCTTAACAAAAAATATATTCAAAGTAGTCGCTTAAATGAAAATAAAATAAGTTAAAAATTCATTATAATATACAAATATTTATTTACTTTTTTACATATACGTATATGTGTATAAATACATATGTATATGTATAACCATAATTTTAAGCGGAAGTCAAAGCAGTCAAATACCTTTTCATGAGCTTAAAATGCATAAATTGCAAATTTGTCAATATTTAACTATTTAAATGAAAAAAATAAAAATTCTTTACAATCGATTGTTAGACTCTTGTTCTCATATTTACTCAAAACATCTCACAGTGTTTAAAAAATCTATTTGCAAATATTTTTAACACCATAAATATTTGCATAAAACATAAAGGATACTAATGGAGTTATTATAAAAATGTGTTTAAGTGAATTCCCGTGCTAATTTTTATGTTTTGTGTGCTAAATTGTTGCAAATAAAAATTTGTTATTATTATTAAAATAAAATATATTATTTTATATAAATTATTAAACTTAGATTTATTTAATTTCTTGAAAAATAAAATTAATCACAAAACTTTTAACAAGTTTTTGAATAAATATTCTTAAAGAATGTTCACGTTTTAAATTAATTATTTTTTTATAATTAATATACCCAAATATGTTTAATATTAACTCGGTTAATAATTTTTTTCTGTTTCCAGCCAATATCTAAAAAATAGAGTCAAAACTAAAACTCCCTTAAATTATTTAATTCATTAACATTCCCTCCCTGACTATCATTTTAAATTAAGTAATTTTTATATTCAATTTAACGAACGTTTATTGAATATCGTCGCACAGTAATGTGTTGTATTTTACGCACGTTCTTTTTCAAAACACTTCGCTTTCATTGTTCTCGCTATCAATACCAACTAAATTACAACTATTAATTTTACTTTTCATTGTTCGTTTTAAAAATAATTAACTTGTAAAATGTGACGCCTACAACAACCACCTTCTCTATTATGCAATACATGTTTTGGTATTGTTTTTCTTTTTTACAATGCAAAAATTCAAAACCAATCAAATTTAAACTATAAAATGAACAATGTGTGTGGAATCTTTTGAATTCAGTAGTTAAAGGCATTTATTGCTTGGAGAACGTAAACGACCCAGTAGGAAAAGTTTTCTATTATTTAATAAGTGAGTGAGAAAAAGGTATCAAAATTTTTATATTTTGGCGTTTATAAACAATTTGAGAAACCCATAATTTATGTTTTAAATTTTAATAAAAATATTTTTTTTTTTCGAAGATTTTCAAAATTCAATGCAAATAAAGTTCATTAACGAATTCGAAAATTCTTAAACAAAAATTTTATTATTTTGAAAGAACTTTTAAGACTGTTTTTTTGAATTCCTTCCTCTTTTAAATTTTAGTACAAATATTTGTTTTAAGGATTTTTAAAAATCACTGCAAATAAAGTTCAATAATGAATTCTTAAACAAAAATTTTACTACAGACCCGTTTCTAATCATCAATGCATTTTATGCTATAACATATGAGAGAATATTTAAAAGTATTTATGCATAAATACCACTACTTTAACTGTTAGGCACCAACCATGCACTCCACCGGTAGTTATGATCACTTTGTTGCGCTGTTCTTTTGATATCGTTTACGCTCACCAAGCGTGACGCGAGGGACGGAAAAACATTTAAAATATTAAATGTACCCAACGGACGCGCACAACTTACAACCAGACAAACAGAAAGATAGACAGACAAACCAGACAGTCATTGTTCTAGTGCTGTGATCCCATACATGTGCTCGACATCCGTTCACGAATAAATGTGCCATCAATGGAAACACTCAAAAGCAAAAATTGAAAAATAGAAGAAGAAAAAATTAAAAAAAATATTTAAAATAATAATACAAAATAACAAAAAATTTACAACCAAAAACCACGAAGAAAGCAAGAAAGGGGACTCACTACAAACATACCTATTTAGTAGAAACTATGAATAATGATGAATTTCACTATATATTTATTAAGAATGTTTAACGAGCGAAAGGACATAAAAATAGATAAAAGTAGGGGCACATGTGGTAGCGTACTTATGAGTAGTTTACGGGTGCATACTTGTATGTACATACATATGTATATAAAAATACTTTGTACATTTTTAGTGCAATAGTATTATATTTATGTATGTATATCTACTCGTGTACTGCTGATGGCAAAAATATTGCCTTCCACTCGTACTTTTTTTGGCATAATTATTTTCTACTACTTTTGCATATTAATTGTGAAAATATTATATTTTTGGAGATATTCTTATATGGATATTCTTATGTGGAAAATGAGTGGTATGGGTAAGTGAAATTTTTAGTCTGAAAAGTCAATGGATTTATCAAAGAAAAGTGTAATTAAAAATAGGTGGCAATAAATTTGGTTATGATATTTAAAATTTAGATGTACTTAAGTACTAAATAAAATTGGATAATATTTGTAAAGATTCGAAATTCAGTGGTTTTGAAAATCCAAAATATCACAAGAAAAAGAATTAGAAATAACAGCTTTCTTCTACCATGCCGAAGTTTTTATTCCTTTCATTATCATTATTCATATCTGAAAAATTAGTATGAGACATACATATAAATAACGCCATCTATTGGAAAAATAATGGATTACTTTTTACTACACCATATTTAATAGGAGTTTTTTTTAGTGGTTTGGTTCTCAGAGAGGCAATACTTTTTTCGTAGTTCGGCCTTTGTGACAGCAGTTACTTGATTTATACATAATTCGATTCGCCATATTATAATAAACGGAATCCGAAGTAACGTGTGCGAATCGTGCAAATTTATTATCATAGAAAAGATTCGGTTGGCACGCCACATAACGCGTTGCGTTCAATATTCGATCGACATAATCGTCCAGTCGGTAATTCGAGCAACCATGGACCTGTTTCGCACCACGTTTACAGCTAGTGGACAATGCGCATCATCAGAGATGTCGTATCGTGCATACCGAAGACGCTATCGTTGTTGTAAAGCAGAGTATCGAAGAAGAATCAAATGATTCCATGCGCCATCTCGCGTCCCAATTGGAGTTGTGCCCATTTACCTAATGGAAGATTTTACGAAAGGATCTTGGTTTGTGGCCTTGCAAAACCAATTCGTGCAAGAATTAAAGTAGAACCACAATGAAGTACGACTCACGTTCGGTGAATGAATCCAAAAAGAGATGGCAACCGATCCTGATTTTCAAAAGAAAATTCAGCGATGAAACTCACTTTTGGTTGAACGCGGTGAATTATCGCAATTTGGTGCGATGATAATCCACAAGCCATTATTCAGACGACCTTAAATCCTCAAAAAGTCATTATAATTAAGCCAGTCATAATGTTATATTCAATGGGGCACAGTATAGAGCCATGATTAATGACTTTTTTGTGCCTGAATTAAGGGATGTTGATGTGAACGGGCTTCGGTTCCCGCAAATCGACGGCGCTACTTGCCACATCGTTAACGAAACAATTAATTAATTGAAGGAAGCTTTTGGATATGATATTATTTCGCGTCGTTGGCCTGTGTCGTGACATCTTAGATCGGGCGAATTAACACTACTGGTCTATTTTTTGTGAGGTTATCTATAGTCACTTGTCTAAGCAGATGAGCTTGGAACGATTGATCTCTGAGCAGAAAATATTCGGCCCGTTATTGCTGACATACAGCCCCAGTTGCTACAAAAAGCAGTCAAAGATTGCATGTCTCCGTGAAAATTTATGCAATTTCCTCTCTGAATATTGAGTTATCTATATGTATTTTGTTTGGACGGGATTTTTCTTAGATGTCGTTTTGGCTGATAGAATGGACGCCGCAGTCACTGTGTTGGGCTAGACCTCAGACAACCCAGGCCACAAGCACATTATAGGCCACGAAATAGCTAAAGGTATTGCCAAAATACAATCCATCTTGCTAGCTAACCAGTACGGGAAATACAAAAGTTGCCAAAATCGATTTATAATGAAATTTCCGAAAGAGCTGTTGCCGAATCCAGGTGAGATAGAACGAATTAGCGACATGCAAAGCTACAAAGATTATGTGCGTAAATACTGCAAGATATGTATTGGCCTAAGGACGGAGCAAAATGAGGCATTAGTAGTAGGGACACTTATAAGAAGTGAGGGGAGGGAGATAGGAGTGTCACGTTAGAACCCTTCAATTTTTTCTGTTCGACCTTAGCTGGATCTCGTCTTAGATATGCCGTAGCTTCGCAACTCACACGACTAGAGGAGCCTGCAAAATTGCATATTAAAGCTTCGTTGACGTTGACCGAAAAGCGTTGACATCCTACGACTACGGCGACTATTTTCGATTACCATAAAACGGACTTTCATTGGTGTTACAAAGATCCAACGGGTCCACAGCCGGCTGGGTTTGTTACTGGCCATGAAATCTAATAGAGGACATTCACTTCACCAAATAAAAAGACGAAGAACCGTTTTCTCTAAATATTTTAAACAAATATCTTTAAACGTTAAATGCAAACATCTCATTATTTTTTCTGACTTCAAAATTTCTTACTATTTAAATATTCCACTGATATAAAAATTCATTATTCTCGACGCATCCATTGAAAATATAGCCTAAAAATAGATGGATGTAAAACATAAATATAGAGTTTCACAAAACAAAACACTATGTATGTGCGTATATCTGTTGATAAGTGTTTGCTACACAACAAAAACATAAAAAAGAAGAAAGGCTTGCATTGTCAACTGATTACCGCCATATCTCCATACATACATACATATATACATACATATAAAATTGACTGCAACGCCTTTTTCACGGCCTTGCGCTGGCGCTGAAATGTCATACATATGTATGTATTATATGTATTGTAAGTATGTATATATGATATGTATGTAAATATGTATATATTAATGACATTTAGATAGGCACACATGTAGTTTATTGAAGCATAGAATTGCATTTAACCATGCACAACACGTTTGAGGCACTCTAAAGCGACCAGCAAGAAGCATAGGGATATATGTATGTACAATATACATATGTAAGTATGTACATATGTACATGTTTCAAAATAAAAGCGAACCCACTAAGCATGTATGTATGTAAGGCACTACACGTGTGCGCCTACAAGCGCCTTCCAATTGCAATATAATTAAATTTTACGACTTGTACAAGAGCACACAAGGCTCACGAGTGAGTGCGCGCGCATGCGCTGAAGGCATATTGAAAATATGTAAATTTACATATACTCGTATATGTAGGTATGTACTCACATGCTAGCATGTATACTTTTCTATTAACTACACTCATTCACAATTCACAACTCACGCCCATATGTTTGACAGGCATTTCGGTCCGACGGCGACAATTCGCCTCCAGCGCAAAAGGTTCTCGCATTCAAATTGGAAATGCAATTTTTTTTTGTTCGACTCTGAAGTGCATTTCCCGGCAGACACACATGTGTGTGTGTGTGTGTGTGGGTGCGTGTGCTTATGAGCTGCCACTAGTATTTTGTTGTCTTAGGTTGCAGGCGTTGTTCGAGCGCCTAAAAACATCACTTTGCTCATTTATTTGACTTCACACATGTACTCGTATGTGGGTTTGTGCGTTTGCCCTCAACCATGTGTGCATTTCCTTGACATTCAATGTCATTGTTGTTGTTTTTGTTGACTTCACGCACACAGCAGGCCCTCGAATTTCATTGTTTCCATCTTTTTTTCTTTTTCTTTTTTTTTGGTGGCTCTCATAGCTGCGACTGCTCCCCACATTGCCAGCACAATTTGTCTGTCTGTTCGTTGGTCTATCAGTCGAGCTGTCGATTGCGGCGTTGTCTATCTTTGTTGCGTTTTCCGAAATAACACCTTTCTCTGTGTTCTATGAAATTTCGTTTTCATCATTTAGTCACTTCCGCATGCGTCTCGAACTAATATCGAGTAGTGGTGGTGGTAGTGTGTGTTCCAGCGACGAATAAAAGTGATATTATCTATTCTGCTGCTATTAAATGGGCACATTCAGCTGTGGTTATGTGTTTCCCAAAGCAGTTTTGTACGGTGTTTGTAGCTGATTCTATTGGATTCGCCCTCAAAGGTGTTTGTGTGATAAAAATCTTCGGTGTGCACTATTCTGAGCTTAGACTTAACGTAGAAGTCAATTTCAAGGATTTAAGGATGCCACTCTCCCTACTTGGGTTAGTTCGAAGACACGGAACAAGCCAGTCTCGATACCAGTATCCCTAAAACCCTTCCTACACTTATCAACAAAATATATGGTCCCCCTATATTACTTTTTGTATGAAAAAAATCCTCGGTCTGCGCGATAATCAAACTTTATGTAGAAGTCAATTTCAAGGATTTAAGGATTCTACTCTGCCTGCTTGGGTTTGATGTCAGCATGTCTGAAGCTCTTCCTCCACTCATCTGTAATATATGGTAGAGCTGAGCAGTTGATATATTTCCCCCAAGTCTCTTAAGGCTGCCGACCCTAGAGGCTTTACTGGTGTTGCAGTTATAACGAATGGCAAATTCCCGCAAACTTTATGTGATATCATGCAGGGCGGACAGTATGAAATACTAAAAGTATTAACTAAATTATTTTTAGTCGAACAATAAAAGGCTTTACAGTGCAGTTGTTAGGTTCCTACTTCTCTAGTGATCTAGTGGTCTAGTGGCCAAGACTCGAGAAAAAATCAATCACCTCTAAAGTTCACGACCATTATAAGATCTTCAGGAGATTCACCCCTAAAAGAATCCAATGAGATAACATAGTACCAACAAATGCAGACTGGAAAAATTTTTTATACGGTTGGCGGAATCTACTCAATAGCGCTTGGTATTAGTAAATCTTCTCCTCTAAGGTTGATCTGAAGAGCTGCAATTCAACGGGGATAATTTGGTAAATATGAATTCAAGAAAGCTCGACAGACATCTACCATTACGTGTCTTCTTACGTAGCATCCTCCATTGGGCAGACAAGCAGAGAGGATTCTCATTGACATTACAATGGGTCCGTGGTGGTTTGTGACCTAAGTTAGCTGATGCCCAGCAAACTTCAACTTAATCTGATCTGGGTTACTATCTTAGGCGTGTCTTTAAGGTGAAATGAAGAATGTGGTTATTGCCATGTGGAACCTCAAAAAAATAACGCATGTCAGAGACCAGCATCTAATGTTCGTGAACCTCATTATTTGGCACTCAATAAACTTCCTTGCATCGGGCAGATCTGCGAATCAGAGAAATCGGAATCAACATTGAAAATGTATATTGTGAACAATGAAAAGAAGTAGCCCTGGATATCGAAATGAAAATATTAGAAGAAGGCAGAGCTCAGTACACAATTATAATGAGCTCCATCGGAACCAAAAGGTTTTAAAGTCTGAAGTTTTGTGTCTCAACTATTAAGCCAGAAGACGCTGTATAACTTCGGCAACAGTAGATAATATTATAGTATAACATAGAATCTACTCCTTAATGTCTTCTTAAACTTAAGAGAAAAGCGAGTTGGATTTATGATGAAGTTTCCAATGCACAACAGGGTTAATACCACGAGATGAACTACACTTTAGCTAAAGAATGAGTTGTTTAGAGTAGACCTATTTCAAGATGGTGCTCCGTAGAGCTAAATTTTTTTTACACGCCCAAAAGTGTCATAGCAAAAAAGTATGGCCAATTTCGGTGCGAAGATCCAACCTCTCGAAGCAGATAGTACAACTTCATTCAAGACATTGTGAACTCTGCTTTTTGAGAGACCTTATCTTTATTCGTAATTTAATATCCGTAGAGGAAGCGGATATCAGTTGAAAATCCCCCTCCTTTCCTTTCCACATCTGTTGATCTTGTTTGGACAACAAATCTCCTGGAAAAAGCAATCTTATAAGAGCGCTCTCTTTACTCTCCGCTACACTCTCTTTCCTTCCCTCGTAGGCACCTATGACTTCTACATATGTATGTGTGCTTGTGTGTTCTGTATACTGCCACAGGTCACATTCCCATAACCCTGGTCAGTGCTACACTTGAGTGCGTATAAACTCCCTTAAAGAGGCAGTGTAGTTACTTATGTTTATATGTATGTATATGTACATGTAAGAATACATCCCAAAAGGTAACACTTTAATGGTAGGCACGTCCCATTGACATACTGTCTATCTATTGGCAAACGAAATTAATATTTGATTGTGTTGCGGTTGTGGCCGCAGAGGTGTTTTCTAATTACACACACAAACAAAGGGGAAGGTATGAATGGGACATATATGAATTTCGGTAATTGTCGATAAAGATCTGAGGGAGTTTTTGGTTGCGCTTCCTCTTTGCGGTCATTTCCACACTTTTTTCCACTATTTTTTGTTTGGCTGAATCGAAATTCGGCGAATGCAGGGAGGAAAAACATAAAGAACAACTAAATTTACGGTGCAATATCAGCCAGCAAAGGTAGACTCGACTCATTGACAATTCACAAAGGCACTCATAGATAAGCGAAATAGTATATTTAGTTGTACAAATTTATTTACAAACCCATTTTATTGTTTACCCACGGATAATATACACGTATGTACAATATGTACATACATACATGCAGACAAACATCTGTGTGGCATATAATTTTTTCATGCAACTGATCGGTGCTGCAACAATTGCAACAGTTGCATTGCCACAAATGGTTCGTATCCGTTACAACTTCAACAACCGCCGTTGCTCTTGCCATAACTACGCGCCTGTCTGCCTACCTACTTGGCTGTCTTGAGTGGAGACCTCATATAACTGACACAGAAATTGTAAAAAAATGGCAAATCCTATATTGCAACAAAGCTCATCTTCTCTTATTTATAAACATTAATGTGTGTGTGTATGAGTGTGTGTGTTTGTGTAGTCAACAAGTCTGTCGACGATAATTTGCTAGTCGTTGACAAAAATGGTAAACACGCATCATCGGCAAGCAACAGAAGAAACATTATCACCACCAGCGAATACAATGAAGTAGTCAAGGAAGGTGTCAGTTGTTTTGTTCGATTGTCTCTATACATGTATGTGTGTATGTATGTATATTTGGCTCTGTAACAAGCTCATGCAATATGTATGCCGCCAACAAAACGATTAACTGCAGCAGCGACAAAAGTCAGCAAGTAGTTACAAGAAGTAATGTCGCACAGTGGTGTTGAATGGGTTAAAATGAGGACGCAAGGTATCAGCTCAGTAGATGAGGTTAGATTACATTACTTTGGCTGGCTGCTATATCTTCTGGTCTGGTTCTTTATATCGCCATATGGTTGTTCAGTTTAATTTGAGGTTAAGTCGGTCGTTGTAAAGAGCTCGTCATTTGGGAAGTCAAGACGTTCTGAGAAATTAAGGAGCGACATTGATACACAGTTTACAGACTTCTTCTAGTCCTCTGAACAGTGAAGTTACTAAATAACTAAGACGTGTTCTTGATAAGGCTGGCCAGATACTCGTATATGTATAATTATATATACATTATATATATGTTGTGCTTTGTCTTGATGTTTTTTTCCAACAAATAGAGCGACCTACAGTTTATACTAAGCCGCCTCTAAACGGCTGATGGATTTTTTATGAGGAGCCTTTGTTTCATGTCCGAAATACAATCGGATGGGTGGACATTCCCTGCCGAGGGGCGACCGCAATTAGAAAATTTAGCTTGATTTCTTATTTAAATTAATTTTCTATAACTTTTGGATTTTGGTTGCACCCGGATTTGAGCTCGGGCCTTCCGAATGGTAGTACACAATGCTAACCACTCGGCTACTACGGCCGCCAGGGCAGAATACACAGATAATATTTTCACTGGATAGTTTGGTGTCTCGAGACCTTGGATCTCTCGAGGCAGCTCGAGCTCTTCGCATACTGTACGAGTAAATGGTGGTATGAAACCCAAGTCTGTTGTAGTGTCGCCTGTTAGCGACTTGAGAATTTTATTGAATGTCACTTCCTGTATCCTTGCTCCGTCTTTAAAGACTATTTCTAAGTGGTGCCGAAGATTCCAGACCGGACATTTTTCCGTAGAGGACGAGCCTCGAGAAGGTCGACCAAAATCTTCCACTGATGATGTCACGAGCTAGAAACAGCAGTCTATGGTATGGAGCCCAACAGGAGCAAATCCGCCCGTAAAATCTAAGCAAAAAAAATCTAAGCAGCAAAAGTAATGATGTCAGTTTACTTCACCCCATCTAAAATCACGGAAACTGCAAAATGGTACACCGAGGAGTGCTTACCAAAAATTTTCAAAAATTTGTTGGAAAACAGGAAGAATGAGGATTTGCGGCGCTAGTATATTACATACATATAGAAACAGAATATAATTTATTTGTTTTAAGAGAACATGATTATCCGAATATGTAAATTCAACAAATTAATTTTTCAATTTAATTTCAATTCGGATTATTTTATGTTTCTTTAATTTTTTCATTTAAACTTTAAATATATATATATACCTATATATTTATTTAAATTCCTTTAAATTCTTTCAATTATAACCTTCTAAAGTAACTCATGTTTTGTGGCTTAACGAAAAATTTTGCCACATTCTTTGTTTACACACATTTCACGGTGATGCAACAACAATGACAACACAAGTCAAACCGTCAACTGGTGGTTTACCCATACTCGTATTGCACAACACATATCGATTGAATCGCGTATTTATTGTTTCTTCTTCTAGTGTTATTTGCAAACAAAGCCATAGAAGCCAATGATTGCCGATCACAAAGTGAACGATCGAAAGATTTGTCA
>JAWMAG010000424.1:0-60000 GCA_037013455.1 Ceratitis rosa | reverse complement strand
TTTATTTTATTTTATTTTATTTTTTTTTTTTTATTTTTTTTTATTTTACTTTAATTGTTTAATTTTATTTTTTTTTACATTTTTATTATATTTTATATTATTTTATTTTATTTTGTTTTATTTAACTTAATTTAATATGATTTAATTTAATTTCATTTTATTTTATTTTAATTTAATTTCATTTTATTTTATTTTGTTTTAATTGTTTAATTTTTTTTTTATTTTACTTATTTATTGTATTTTATATTATTTTTTTGATTTCTTTTATATCTTTTTAATTATTTCTTTGTATACCCTAACGTCTGTTTGAGTGCGCTCTGAATAATCATTGTCATTGTTGTCAAGCAAATAAATGAAATTAGAGTGCGTCAAAACATGGAGTGCCGCACTAAAAAGATAGCACTTCAGCAAAACAATTAAAATCATTTTTGTTAGTTGAAGAGATAAATGTTTGATGATGCTGCGGAGGCGATGCGACTATCTGCATACATACATATGGTACATATGTATGAATGAAGTTAGTTTAATCTGCAGCATGTTAAGATCTTCTTTTTTGTTATATAGTACATATAGAAACATACCTATATAAGTGAATAGCAGCGCATTCACCGTTATCTTCAACGCTACTCAGCAACTGATAAATTTCGTTTTAAGTGAGAGAATTGAAATGTGCGAATATTTCCGGTCGTTTACTTATAAATACTTATATGTATGGTATATAGGTATTTTTAGTCAAACAATCATGGGAATCATACCTATATCCATATGCACTCTCGTGATTGCACATGAAAGAATTCTTTCAATTTTCCAACTTTCGCATCTCTCCTCCCCCACCCTTCACGGCAGTCCACGCTGTAAGTAGCACCTCATCTATTGTGCGTAGTTGCAGCTATTTTCAGCTTAATTACTCTATATACCAGCACGCTCATTCACACACTCTCAGCAGCTTGCGATGCAACAATGTAAGTTCATTTGTATACTTGCAGCTTCCCCACCAAAGCTAATATAAACAAATTAGTTATACACTTTTGGCCCTAATGGTGGAAGATATTATAATAAGAAAATGCACTTTTCGCTCAGCTTTTGTTTTTGCCCACATTATGTTTACTTTTTACACCGTTATTATTGTTGTTTTTTCAACAAGCTACATGCTACAAGCTGCAAATTGCTTTTATTTAGTGGGTAAAATGCACTCACCGCTTTTGGTGCAGCCAAGAAAATATAAACTGTACGAGTATGTGTGTGAGTATGTGCACGTATGAAGAAAAATATCATAGAATTTATTTACTTTTCTCAAAGGGAAAATATGCAGTTAAAAGCTTTTTGTGTGCATTGAATAACGTTTTTTTTTTTTTGTTTTAATATTTTTGTGCAGTATATATGTCTGTATTATGTGTTGATTGAGTGATATGTAATTTACCTACTTACAAAGGAATATAAACAAAAATATTTTTATACCGAAAAATTTGGGGCATTATTCTGAGGGAATTATTTCTGCATTAAATTATGGGGAATTTATTTCTACGAAAAATGCTTTCTGATAGTAAGACTAAATTAATTGTGTAACAAAATACTATATACAATTTCTTGTTTTTCATTTAAAATTTATTTTCAGTTTCAAGAAATTTATATAAATTCCAGTCCAATTAGTATATATTTAAATTCTCAGCTCCTCAATGTGGCAAACATCTGTTTCTAAATGAAAAGCAAATCTAAAAATTTTCAAGAATTTGCCTGGTCTTACGTGTATACGGTTGTTCCGAAATTTAATTCATTATTTTTTTCAATTAATTTTATTTAATACTATTTTTATTTCTTTTGATATTGTTGGTATTATTATATTTTATTTTAATAAATTTAGTTTTATTTCACTCATTTATTTTATATTAAATTTATTATATATTATTTGATTTTATTTGATTTTATTTAATTTCATTTTATTTTATTTTATTTTATTTTATTGCATTGTATTAAATTTTATTTGATTTAATTTAATTTAATTTTATTTGATTTATTTTTATTTTATTTTATTTTATTTTATATTATTTTATATATTTTTTTACTTTATTTAATTTTATATAATATAATTTTATTGCATTGTATTGTATTGCATTTTATTTTAATATATTTAATTTAATTTAATTTAGTTTAATTTTATTTTATATTATTTTATTTTATTTTATTTTATTTTATTTTATTTTATTTTATTTTATTTTATTTTATTTTATTTTATTTTATTTTAAATTATTTTATTTTATTGTATTTTATTTTATTTTATTTTTTTAATCTTATTTTATTTTATTTCATTTATTTTTTTTTTATTTTATCTTATTTTATTTTATTTTATTTTATTTTATTTTATTTTATTTTATTTTATTTTATTTTATTTTATTTTATTTTATTTTATTTTATTTTATTTTATTTTATTTTATTTTATTTTATTTTATTTTATTTTATTTTATTTTATTTTATTTTATTTTATTTAATTTTATTTAATTTTATTTAATTTAATTTTATTTTATTTTATTTTATTTTTTTTACTCTATTTAATTTTCTTTGATATAATTTTATTTTATTGCATTGTATTGTATTTTATTTTATTATATTTAATTTAATTGAATTTTATTTTTTTTATATATATTGTTTTTGCTCTATTTATTTTTATTTAATATAACTTTATTTTATTGCATTGTATTGTATTGTATTTTATTTTATTATATTTTATTTTATTTTATTTTATTGTTATGTATTTTATTTTATTTTACTTTTTTCTGCTATTTTCCTTTATTTAATTTTATATATATTTATTTTTCATAAAATTAAACAACTTGTCTAGCTCAGAAATGAGGCTTACCCGAACTAATTGTAGAAAACTTCCACCTTCAATCAACAATTTCATTCATAAGCAAAGTTCAATTCTAAAACTCATAAATCACTGTTTCCTAATCGAATTGATCACATGCATTGCAACTAAAGAAAGGCAGAAGCTGTTCGTAAGTAGAATACGAACGAAGGTCAAACAAAGGCCTACAAAGTGGCGTTACTGCCCCAAATCGTAAATTTTCCCATCAAGACTACTTAAATGAACGAGAGAATCTATTCAAACTGTAAGTGAAGTGTGATGAAAGAAATACAAATGAAAAATAATAATAAAAAATAATAATAAAAAATTGGTTAAAAAAATTTTTTTTAATCAATGTTGACACTTTACAAACGATGCATAAATACAAAATGTGGCGTTGCTGCTCATAAAACTGCAATAAATCGCAAATTTAAACCAATTTGGCTGAGACGCACTCACACAAATGTATGTATGTATGTATGTAAATTAACTTACATATATTTTTTCTTATGATTTTCAACATTACAAAATAATCAAAGGCGATTGTGTTGATGTACAACAAACATGCATACATATGTATGTATGTATGTACACACATACAACCGCCCAAGGCGCATCGATCGCACAGACTTACGCTCTGTAGACATTTAAAATAGTAAATTTACAAGACATTTAAATGCCTCTTCTTCTCGTATGCACTATCTTTAAAATTACCCACATGAATGTGCGTATATCTCCCTGTGCGAGTAAGTATGTGCATATATATGGCGGCATGGATGTGCTAATCTTCAAATGCATTATCCCATTGAATAGCTTGTAGTGCAAACATCATCAAAATCGAGCTGAGCTTATCACACTCAAACTAAATGCATATACATACACGTATGTATATGTACATACATATTTATAATGATAGCATTACTGTGAAATTATTCTTTAGAGGCGGCGAGACGTTTGTGATATGATACAGCCCAAAAGGTTATCACCTCTCCGTTCCTGTGAACACTGTGAGCCTCTATCTATCAAAACATAAAATACATTAGCGTGAGTGCATACGTGTATGTTTGTGTGTGTGGGAGTGTGTCGGTTTTATCTGTAAAATGTGAGAAGTGCAGACGGCTTTTTAAGATAATCTACATGTAGGCATGTTTTTATTATTTATTCGTTGGCTTAAATGATTTGTTATTGTTTTAAGAAAAGGATTATTTCTAAAACCAAAAAAAAAAATATAAATTTGAAGAAAGCAGAGTTTTGTTTATGTCAATGATAGCAGAGAGAGCTCTACTTCACTGCAGACCCGTAGCATCCCAATTAATATTTCTAAAAATAAATGTTAGGCCTCCTTCATGTCAGAAATACACTCGGACGACTTGGCATACCCTGCCAGGGAGCGAACCACGATTAGTGAAAATAATTTTTGTATAATTTTGGCAGTTTTTCGGACCAGGTTCTGAGCCGTGGCCTTCCGAATTGTAGTACATATTACCAACCGTTCGACCAGAAGGTTAGTTGGTAAATAAATAATATTATAGGAATGCTATGAGGCGTTTTTAAGAGAGCAAACTCATGGGAAGAGATTCGAGTTGTTGAAAGAAAACTCATAAATTTTGTACCAAGGTAACGTAGCATCTCACAAGGCTATTATTGTGAATGAATTTCTGGACAAAAACTACAACATTTATCTGATGTGGTTCTAAGTGATTTTTTCGCTTTCGATTTTGCGACGATATAAAAAAATTCTCGACGAAAACTGCAGTTGATTCCAGAAAATGTGTTCAAAAATAGTATATTATTTGGGCGATATATGTATGTACCAAATTTGAGTGAATAATAATAAAATAATGTTTGATTTCTTAATCAATTTCAGGTGTTTTTCTTTTCAGAAAAAAATATGTACATAAATGGTTAGCAAGAATTTTGAAAACCCTTTATAAACATTTCATTTATTGAACTCAAAAATTAATAAATTATATGAAGCTCAAAACCGCACAATATGACTAAAATTATCTATAATTTTTTTTATAATAAAAATGCATTTTAAAAACACAACTCCTTTGTTGTCTTCAAAAATTATGTCACAAAAAGCAAAATCTTGCATAAACACAACAGACCACATTTTGTCAACTGAAATAAAGCTCAAATGAGTGCACATAAAAATCGAAATGAATATCATAAATACGGCATATTTCACAGTTACTCCATCGACTGTGAGTTAAATAATACAAAAATCCGCTGCCTTCACAACACAAATGAGTTATGGGCGATAAAAAAAATGGATTCGCTCGTGCCGCAGAAGCTGCAACTAACTGAAAAAAATATGAATTTTCATGCATCTGTAATATATGCACTTAATTTTAATATCTTGCATTTTTAAGGAAATAATTTTTTTCTGGCTTTTTGTCAGCGCCACACTTCCGCACTTCATTCATTCATTCATTCATTTATCCATTCAGATTTTGATACTTACGAGTTCGTTTGTGCATATCCACCGTAACCCTTATGCAATGCAATGCTAAAGCCGAACATTGTATTTGGTTCACGCACGTGCCTTGTATAGCTGGGCAGATCAATGTTGTAGGCATGACTGGCGGACGCCCATAGTAGCAGCAGCAGCAACAGCATCGGCAGTCTACTGTAGTAGTAATTTGTGTTGATGCCGCTGCTGGGTGCGTGGGCGCTGTTGGAGGTTGTTTGCGTATGTTTGGTGGTGTTGGGCGCTGGCGGCAAGTGCCGCTCTCTCTGACGCGGCTTCGTTGTACTTAGTTGCATTTTGTTGGCAGTTGTGTTTTTGTGTTGTTGTTTTATTTTAATTTTGTTGAATTTTTTTCTAGCACTTTTAACAATTGAGGTGTTTTTTGTTATTAATTAAAGGGAGATTTTCAAATTAAATATTTTTATTTGGTGTCATTAGCGTCGATTTGAGGATATCAAATGAAATGTCGTTGGGAAAGCTGCACTGTGGAGAAAATTTGGGGGTTAAAATTGATTAGAAATTTTTGTTTTTTAACTTTGTGTTGAGATTTTCTAAAATTAAACACTTATTAAACTTTTTAAAATTTAATTGTTAAAATTTTATTTCTCTGTGTGAGCGATTTGTATTTATTTATATATTTTTTTCTGAAGCTTAAAAACCGCCGGAACTGTGTGTATCTCATACTATATAATTCACTTATATCACCAAAATCATTTTCCTTTTTTCATTTATTTTAAATGATTTTTTTTTTTAATTTATCCGAAATTTTATTAAGTAATTGTTAAATATGTTAAAATTTTTTATTTATTTATTTTTATTTAATTGATGTTTTATAACCGCGTATGATGGAAAGTTTAGTCTAAATCGTCTCCGAACTGCTGATGGATTTTTATAACGATCTTTTTAGTTCAATATATGTATGTATGAATGTATGTATGTATATAAAAGATAGTAATGTTCGTTATTAGGCTTATAACTAAAGAACGCCTGGACCGATTCCATTGATTCGCACCAATGCTCATTGGTCCCCGGGCAAACAAGAAGAAGACGAAAATAAGTAAGGATAGTGAATCACGAACCAATCTATTCGAAAATGGGTTTTTGCGTAGTAAATCGACCCAAACTGATATTACTTTTTCTTTCGGTAAGCGTATCAAACTCTGAAAGCTTGTTTAGTTCTTATCCAGCCACCTTATAGTGCGGACTTCCAAGTGAATATCATATGTTTCTGTCTAGAGAAGTCTGTGAAAATCAATTGTCCCAATAGTGATAAGGGTTTCTACGAGGGAGGCATTATGATATTATCTTTGAAAAGGCCAAAGTAATCAAGGAAAATGGTGCATATTTGACATAAATCAGACCATTCTAATTAAATAAAGCCTTCATTTTAAAGCAAAAAAAGTTGACTAATTTTTAATACATCTAATATATATTTCGTGTTATTTAATTTAAAATTACTTAAAATTATTTTATATTATTTCATTTTATTTTATTTCTCTTTACTTCCTTTATTCTCATTTTGTTTTATTTCTTTGCTTTTCACTTCATTTTTAATTGTGTTTATTTTATTTTAGTTTATTCTGTTTAGTAATATTTTTTTAATTAGTTTATTTTACTTTATTTTTCTTTAAATAATTAAATTATATTTTTTTAATTTTTTTAAATATAATTTTATATATTTTTCCTTTATTGAGTTTTCTGGTTTAATTACAATATTTTTATTTTATTTTATTTAATTTTATTATTTAATTTATATAATTTTATATTATTTCATTCCTCTTGTTTTGTTATGTAATTTTTCATATTTCTTTTTAATTTATTTTATATTTAATTTTTTTTTTGTATATAATTTAATTTAATTTAGCTTATTTTCTTCCATTATATATAATTATTTCTTTAATTTAATTTTACTGTATTTTCCTTCATTATATTAAAATATTTAATTTTATCTGAAATAACATTTTTGCCTTTTCTTATTTAAATTGGTTTTATTTTTTTTTTCTTAATTTTATTATTGAATTTTTCATTTAATTATGTTTAGTAAATTTTTATTACTTAACTTAATTTTATTTTATCGTACTTGATATTTTTTATTCCATTTCATTTTTTATGTTTTTTTTTTGTTTTTTTTTTGTTTTTTTTTTGTTTTTTTTTTTTTGAATTTATCATTATTAATGAATTTCACTCAAGCTTGCTTCAATTTTAAATATTGCAGAATATATTGACTGCCAACAATTTCAACAACAATTCAAATTAGAGAAGTAAAAAACAATATAAAGCAAAACAACCTACACAAAATCCCATAAATAAAGGCTTACTTTACAACGGCGCTAAAATGTCGCGAATTCAACCTTGACGCATTTAATGATTTTAGCCAAAAACGAAAAAAAATATACTCAGCATGTGCTTAATACAACAATACAAAATTATAAATCAAACGTAAAGTAAATAATACTGGAAAGACAATAAGATCGAGCAGAAAAAATCCACGCAAAGTTGAAATTTTTATTTCAATTTCCAGTTTATCTAGTCGACCTGACGAATTGTTGTTTTCTGCAAAAGCAAAAATAAAAAAATTGCTGACGTAATACAAACTGACTTAACTGACTGACAGTAGGCAATGAAACGTACAAAGTAATATTGTACAATATATTATATATACATATGTATGTGTGTGCGTGTATGTGGTTATATTAATAAACAGTGTAGAGAATATGAGATACAGCAAGACTGACGGCAAACAAGATCAAGAAACCAATTTATAGAACAAAAAAAGAAGAAAAAACAATACAAACGTACATAAATAAATAAAATAAGAGCACCCACAGTCGAAAACAGAAAAGTTCGTACAATTGTGTTTATATGTGTGCCAATAGTATCTGTGTTATGTATTTCGTTACAATTTTTGGAAAACAATATTGCGTGCTGATATGTGTATACATACCTATGTATATGCGTATGTACATATGTATGTCTAACTGAAAACAATAAAAATTATTTTCAAAAGCTGCGAATACTGACAATAACAATCAATTAAAGCTGCTGCGAAAAGCAACAACAATTTCATCTCGAGCTAATGTTGAAGAGCAGCAAAGCAGCGTTTGGCAAGAAATGAGCAGAATTGATTTTCAATGCCAAGACATAAACTTGCCCGACACGAACATTTCTTTATATATTCATATACATACATATGTTAGTATGTATGTACATATGTAAGTACAAATTATAATTTATTTGCATTCTACACATACTATATAAGACATATGATCACTCATTTTATGACCGCTTCTAATCATTGCTATAAATGTTGAGCAACAAATGTTGCTAAGCAATTAAGTTGAAGACGCAAGCGACTGGAGCGTTTCGTTTTTACCCTTTTCATTGTTGTTGCAATTGTTGTTATTGTCGCTACTGCGGAAGTTTTCAATAAAATAAAACTATAAACTCTTCTTCTGAGGGATTTTTGGTTTTTTTCCGACCACTTTTCTTGCGAAACCAACAACTAATTAAGCTGAAGAAGGCTTTCAAGTGTTATTTAGCAGTTTAGCTGAATATGATATAGAAATTTATATACACTTACATATAAATACATACAAAATGCTACATATGTATTATTTATATGGCCCATTGGCTTGGATTTCAATAAACGTTTTTGGAGTTTTACGACTTGCCAACCAGCCACAAGTGGCACAATGTCACTAATTGCATTCACTCGCCGCCGTTCGAACTCCTCAACCGGTGTGATATACAATACAATGTACATATATGTATATATATATGCACCAAAATGCATGAAATTAAGAAATAATTTTTTTTTTGGTGTACAACAGAGTAGTCGGTGGGAGGGGGGCAGGTCTATGGTTGAACAAAGGCAGCCCACTAATTGGTAGGAGTTCACTGCTGATAGGCGGTGAAAATGAGGTGCTAAATGTGTGGCGTGAAAACAAAGTGGGAATTGTGTTGAAAAATTGGCTGCTTAATTTTTGGTTGGAGTACAAAGTACAAACACGTAAACGGGGTGCATAGAGGTATATGTTTTAAATCAAGTTGTGGTTATATTTGCAAAGATATGCTTTCAGAGTATAGAGGTAGTTGTTTATTATTAGAAGGCTTGATGTTGAGTAAATTTTGGACTAAGAGTCATTATTTAACATTTTTTAAATTGCTTGAGAACTTAGACTATAATTTAATTGTACAATATATACAAGTATATATATTAGTGACATAACATTTGGTAAGCTGTCTTCGGCCATAAGACAACTTGTCATTTTAATCATATAAGTATCTCGGACTAAAATTAATAGCCATATACCTTTTTTTGACATAACTTAATTTAGATTTATTTTATTTTATTTTGATTCATTTGTTTAATTTAATTTAATTTAAATTAATTTTATTTTATTTTATTTTATGTTATTTTATTTTTTTAATTTAATTTAAATTAATTTTATTTTATTTTATTTTATTTTATTTTATTTTATTTTATTTTATTTTATTTTATTTTATTTTATTTTATGTTATTTTATTTTATTTTATTTAATTTAATTTAATTTAATTTAATTTTATTTCATTTTATTTTATTTTATTTTATTTTATTTTATTATATTTTATTTTATGTTATTTTATTTTATTTTATTTTATTTTATTTTATTTTATTTTATTTTATTTTATTTTATTTTATTTTATTTTATTTTATTTTATTTTATTTTATTTTATTTTATTTTATTTTATTTTATTTTATTTTATTTTATTTTATTTTATTTTATTTTATTTTATTTTATTTTATTTTATTTTATTTTATTTTATTTTATTTTATTTTATTTTATTTTATTTTATTTTATTTTATTTTATTTTATTTTATTTTATTTTATTTTATTTTATTTTATTTTATTTTATTTTATTTTATTTTATTTTATTTTATTTTATTTTATTTTATTTTATTTTATTTTATTTTATTTTATTTTATTTTATTTTATTTTATTTTATTTTATTTTATTTTATTTTATTTTATTTTATTTTATTTTATTTTATTTTATTTTATTTTATTTTATTTTATTTTATTTTATTTTATTTTATTTTATTTTATTTTATTTTATTTTATTTTATTTTATTTTATTTTATTTTATTTTATTTTATTTTATTTTATTTTATTTTATTTTATTTTATTTTATTTTATTTTATTTTATTTTATTTTATTTTATTTATTTTATTTTATTTTATTTTATTTTATTTCATTTTTTACTTTATTTTCTTTTATTTAATTTTATATTATGTTATTTTATTTTTTTCTCATATTTTATTTCATAATTAATTTTTTTACTTATTTTTCCTTGACTTTTAATTTATTTAAATCTGTATAATTGTTTCTTTGTTCCTGTACAACAATTTCTTCTCTCAAAATTTACAGCAAGCATAAATAAACGAAATTTTAAATGCAAGAAATCATATTTTCGTGAAAAAGAAAAATTATAAATAATATCCATATGTAGCTACAAAAATTATGCTTTTATATTTATGACTCCCACACCAAAAGCTTTCATTTAAGGCATTCGATTTATGTAGAATACATATACATACCTACATATGCATACTCGTATTAGTATGTACTATCTACGTAGCATGCATTTGTGTACTGAAGGTCGACCTCACTCACTATCTGATTTGTTTGCTGGCCACATTGACTGCTTTGAACTTTCATTTTCACTCATGGCAATACCTAACCATTTTCACTCCAAAATATTAATGCTTTCACAAGTTTTCCGAAATTCTCGAAACTAAATAGAGATCAAAGACAACTGGCCGCCCTTTAGGAAATGCATATATGGAAATGAATGCATACATATTAATGCATGCATATACATATATACATACTCGTATATATAACTACATGTAAATAAATGCACTCGGGACATTAATTGAATGGCAAAAACCGAGTTAAGTTAAAACTTAAATGAGCTTCAAGCAATAACTCGTCAGGTTGTCATTTGTTACGTTCATTGCTCATTGAGGTGGAGGTTGTTGTTGTTGTTATTGCTGCTGTTGCTGGCAATTTGTGTTTTATGCAACTGAGATTGTTGGCACATTAAAAAAAAATAGCTGTCAACTAATCAACTGCGAAAAAAACATTAATTCATTTTTATTATGTTCTGAATGCTTTGAACATGAGACAACCGTCAACGGAAATGAGAAAAATTAAAATAAGTTGAACTGAAATGGAGGGTCAAAATTCTATGAAGTTAGAGTAAGCATAGAAATATACAAATGTGCTATATGTAAAATGTATGTATGTATATATAAAATCATTATCAACTTTAACTACATTTGTAGATATGTACATATGTACACACATACCTATAACACATCTTAGCCTGTTACTAATTACTTTTGCTAAATTTGACTCAAATATTTTACAACGCCCGACATTTTTGCTTCGTGCCCATTTTGTTTTTTGAATTTTTCTTCTAATGAATTTCAGATAAGATATGTTACGTACGCATATGTTCTACAAATAAAAAGCAGAAAAAAGCACTTGAAATAAGACATTCATACGTGTATGTACGTACAACCTTGGAAAGAGATACAAATTATCTAATGATGTGTACATATCTTAATATTCACTTTTCACAATAATTTGAAAACAAAATATTTTAAATGAAGTAAAATGCCAACAACTATTAAGAAAATTAAAAAAAAAAAATTCATTAAAAAATACAAATTTTATCAGTAATTTTTTGGGAGCATTTTCCTTGCCAAATTTTCGAAAGAATAAAACTGTTGATTCTCCTCTACCTTTTCATACGCTGTAATAATAATTTTTTTAGAATTTCGTGTTTCTCAACTGAGAGCAAAATGTTCCAACATTTTTTTTATCTTCAGTCAGCACAATTCGCTTTCCGATGTCAAGGCTTCCAAGATGACTTCACCTGTACGTTGATACAGAGAAAGCTTTTCTTATATGCAATAATTAATATCATGTAAAAGCTTTCTCTTTGAATGGTGGATCACTTACGACAACGTCAAGCGAAATCGGTCGTGGTCGAAACGCGGTGAGCCGGCGGAAACGGTGGCCAAGCCAGGATTCACGGCCAGGAAGGTTTTGCTGTGTGTTTGGTGGGATTGACAAGGAATCATCTACTACGAGCTGCTCCCCTATGGCCAAACGCTGAATTCGGCCCTCTACTGCTAACAACTGTACCGCTTGAAGGCAGCACTCATCCAGAAGAGGCCATCTTTGACCAACAGAGGCCGAATTGTGTTCCATCAGGACAACGCCAGGCCACACACGTTTTTGGTGACGCACCAGAAGCTTCAGAAGCTCGGATGGGAGGTCCTAGTGCACCCACCTTATAGTCTGGACCTGGCACCAAGTGATTTCCATTTTTTCCTATCCATGGCGAACGCAATTAATGTTGAGAAGTTGGCCTCAAGAGAGGCCTGTGAAAATTGGCTCTCCGAGTTATCATATTTTGAAAAATCAATAAAAAAAACCGAACGAACTTTTTACTTGACATATTCTATAATTTCAAAGGGATCTCACATTCTCTGAGTAATCTGGAAACTCTTTGACCAATCACGAACTGCATAGAAAATAAAAATATCTCAAACTTGCTCCAGGACACAATAAATGTTCAATATTTTCGAGAAATGAAAACAACAATTCTTATCATTCATCTTATAATGCATTTTTAATTATTTTATTTTTAATAATTTTTATACTCACTAACACTTTCAACAATTTTTCATATATAAATTTTTTTTCATATATACGTACATTTAATAGTAGCAATAAGAAACCTTTTTGCACCGATCAAACCCTTACCGGTTTTATTGCCTTAGGTTAGAATGTAGATTTTATAATTGATTGCCATTTTTTATTACAACATGATTATTGCAAGCATTCTATTTGCATCATTTTGTGAGTATTTTATACAACACAGTCACAAACATACGTGTATGAACACATAAGCATATAGGTACATATGTATAATATTATAACTTTGTACCAGACTTAGACATCTTATCCCACACTGTATAGTGAAAAGCTCTTAAAAATCTTAAAAATTTCCAATTTTCTTTAATTTCAAAGTACTATCAATTCGAATAACATATTTCCAACAGGGACGATTTATTGTATCTAACATTTGCCACTTGAATTGAGAACTAAGGCAAACTGCGTGCCATACGAGACATTCAACGCTTGTTGCCCTTCCTTCGCGTGGCAATTGATTGCAATCAATTTGAAGGTGCGAAGGTGTTGAGGCATTCCAATAATGTCTTTATGCAAATGATGCTTACATAAGAGTGCTTGCACACATGAATGTATGTATGTATTGTACATATAAACTATTTTGCATAAGCTACAATTGCAGTTATGCAGAATCGCAGTTTGTGTTGTTATATTTGTTTGCATGTATGCCACAAAGTCAATTGAATGGAAATATGTATGTTTGTAGAAGAAGCAATGATCACTTTATTTATGTACAGATGTATCTACAATACATATGTATGTTGCTCTCTCTATTTTTTAGTGAAGTTGGCGTGTGTGTTTGTTTGCATATGCAACATACATACTCATATGTGGCGCTGAGTGTCATGCGTAGGTGTTTAGATTTATTTATTTGCTTTAAAAAAGGCGGAGGAATACGACCTTCACTTAAGTGTTGTGAATGAAAATAAATTCTGAAATCAATTCGGTGCAAATATGTACGTACACATTTGTTAATATTTATTTGTATTTGTTGTCACATATATGCATATGTGTATGTATGTATGTATGTACCAAGCAGAAGTTGAAGTTTTCAAAGAGGTGTGAATGCAAAAGTTTTTGTTTATTTATTTACATTACAACGAGGTATTTGCTAACATGTGCCACACACTTGACTTCGTTAAAATTGTAAATTAATATGAGTTGGTTGAAAAATAAATGCAATTTAGCTTTACAAGACATTTAACTATGTAAAAGGCTATGGAAGAGTTGGTCGTAAAGAAATAACTATCATTTTCTTTACTTAATTTTTCGTCATTTAAATATTTTGCTTCAATTTTTATTTATTTTTAATGCATATACTTTAATTAATTTATTTTTTATTTTTTTTTTATTTTATTTTATTTTAATTTGTTTTATTTTATTTAATTTTTTTTAACTTAATTTATTTTTTTTTTTTATTTTTTTTTATTTTATTTTATTTTATTTTATTTTATTTTATTTTATTTTATTTTATTTTATTTTATTTTATTTTATTTTATTTTATTTTATTTTATTTTATTTTATTTTATTTTATTTTATTTTATTTTATTTTATTTTATTTTATTTTATTTTATTTTATTTTATTTTATTTTATTTTATTTTATTTTATTTTATTTTATTTTATTTTATTTTATTTTATTTTATTTTATTTTATTTTATTTTATTTTATTTTATTTTATTTTATTTTATTTTATTTTATTTTATTTTATTTTTTTATTTTATTTTATTTTATTTTATTTTATTTTATTTTTTTTTTTACTTTATTTTAATTTAATTTAATTTTATTTTATTTTGTTATTATTTTTTTTAATTTTTTTTATTTTATTTCATTGATTTTATTTCATTTTATATTATGTTATTTATTTATTTATTCCATCTTTAATTTTTTATGTCTTTTTATCCTACAATTTTTTTTGTTTGACCCATTTTTCAGCCTCTGCATTTGGTATAAATTAAACTTCAATAAAAACAAAAAGAGAAATTAAAAAAAATATTTTCGCAATCGAATTTTCCACATTATGAGAATTGCACCATTTTTATTGCGTGTATACTTTCACCACATCAAGCACGCTTTCAGGAGTAGTACTATGTACACGCATACATACGTACATATGTATGTATGAACATATGCACATGTCGAACCAATGGCAAATGAAATATACGGATTTTTTTATTGGTAATTTAAGTTTAATTATTCAATTCACCAAACGCTTCAAGAAAAACTAAACACAAAAACAAAACAAAAGAAAAAACTAATTGAACAATTTAGAAATAGTAAAAAGTGGAAATATTTTAAGGCATGTGTGTCTTGCTCTGCAAGAAGGCGATCGATTGGGAAAGAACGTGCTCAATGGCAAAAAAAAGAAACATACTTGCTCTGTAAGGTAGCCCTGGACGTATGTATATACGTATGCAACTATGTATGAGAAACTGCCTGTTAGGCACACCATATGGCCAGTAAAGCGCCTACTATTTTTTTTATAAGCAACAACACAATCACCACACATTCATTGATTTATACACAAACAATAATAAAGTCAAAAACACTATATATGAAATAAATTAATATGCTTGGCATGAATTCGAAGCACATACAGCCTGCCAATAAACTCGCCCGCGATCGCAAACAAAATTCTATAGAGCAATATGTATGGTATATATGTAAGTATATAATAAATATATGAAATCATAAGAATTTCTATGTTTGTAGGCGTAGCTCTCGTTTTATGTACAAACATGCGAATTATGGTCATACAAATACGTACATACATACATACATATGTATTTGTATCGAATATGTCTGTTGGCAAGTTTCTTGCCTTATTATAAATGTTTATCGAATATATGAATGCACGCGATCAGCATAAAACCGTTATTATTCAATTGAATTCAATTTTTTTTTGACATAAAAAGTGCAAAACTTACGCAAACATTTTTAATTTTATTTTGATCAATATCTAATTCACTTGAAGTCTCTTCAATACACACATATGTACACACATACATATTAATTTAATGCGTTTTTAATTAAAAAAAAGTTTTAATTTTTATAAAATATTTTTGAAGTAAAAAAATATATATATACATATGCATACATATGTATATACATATACATATGACATTTATTATTTTTTTATTTGTAATTTTAATATTAATTGATTTTTTTTGTATGCAAAATATGTACTTTTCGGTCTCGATGATTTTTGAAAGTAAATATTAGAAGGAAGTAAATATTTTTCTTTGACAAAAATGAAAATTAAAGATATTTCAATCATAGAATTATTAAATATTATATAATATTTGTTTTTAATTAAATAGTTGAATTATTTTGAAATACCTAACAATATGAACAGAATTTCTTAATATCTGTATTTAACAGTTATTTTTTACTTGATAAACAATTTATATAGTTAGAAAATACGTTTTGAAAATAAATTTTTACTTTTATTTGGCCAATTTCTCATATGCCTATAAATGTATATATATTTTTTTTATTGACAAATCGCATTTAGTCACATTTTCAAAGAGATTTTTTTTTTTAACTTTTCATTTCATTTTATTATTATTATTTTTCTTTAATCCAGCGAAAATGAGTCAAACATAATTTTATAAAATATATTTTCTTGCCAAAATTTATTGTAAAACAAAAAATCAACCTCGGAAATCAACAATACAAAATGCGAAAACACAAACATACCTACGTGTACACACGTCGTACAATAAGTATAAAATATGTACGTGTATGTATGAACAAAGCACATAAAACGCCAAGGAAACATATAGCAAGATTTTCAAAATTAAAAAAAATATATACATATACACATACATATGTACACATATGTACACATATGTATGTATGTAAAAACACAAAACTTTTTCGTTTCAAATTGAATCTTTTACTCAAAAACAAATTCAAATAACTCGCTAAAAATAGACACTTTCGTACGTAGGCAAATGAGAATTAGTCAGCGAGCGGCGGACGACGCGTTGCGGTAGCGACAGATCGTATAGATAGGAGGTATATGCATATGTATGTATGTATATAGCAAACGCGATCTCTGGCCTACACACAACTTGTATATGTATGTATGTATATGTGTTTGCTTTAATGCACTGATCTTACGCTGACACCTACATAGATATAATATATGTACATACACACACATAGCATACATACACCTATACATATGTATATGAAGGCGAGATGAGGTCAGACGTTAAATTTTTGCTAAATTATTGGCACTATTTACCAAAAATAAATAAAAATAAAAAAACAGTTAAGTAAATATTTAAGTTTTTCTCAGTTTCCATTTTTCAATATCCACTGATTTTTGCACTTATTTACTTCCACTTTTGTTTGTAGTAATTTGCTTTAATTAGCACTTTTTATTCATATTCGTATTCACATTCATAATATTTCATTATTTTTGACTTTATGCTCATGTCTATTTTTGAAAGTTGTGTGATTTACTGTTTTCTGTTTAATAAATTTCGCCGTTTCATGAAATTTATTAAGTTTATTTTACGGATTTTCACTTTTTTTAATTCTTCACAGTGTTTTTTAAATTTTGTAATTTGAGTTTTCTTTTTTGCGTTTTTTAATATTATTTTATACCATTTCACTTCACTTTTTTTCTTGATTTTATTTTAATTAATATAATTTATAATTTTATTAATTTTTGTATTTGCTTCTTTCATTTCAATTCATATCTTTCACTTGATATTTTTTCTATGTTTATTTTAGTTATATTTTATTTTATTTCATTTAAATATATTTTATTTTAATTGTTTCATTTATTAAATATAATTTTTTATTTGATTTTATTTCATTAGTTTATTTTTTAATTTTATTTTATTTTAATTAATTTAATTTCTTTTATTATATTTATTTTTTATTTTAATTAATTTTTTATTTTGTTTTAGTGTATTTGTATTTAATGTTATATATTTTGGTTTTTTGTTATATTTATTTTAATATATATTTTATATTACAAAATTAAATTTTTATTTTATTTATTTATTCTATTAATTCCACTTTATTTGACTTCATTTGCTTTCTTTTTTTATATTTTATTAAATTAAATAAAATTTATTTAATTTAATTTTATTTTATTTTAATTCATAAATATTATTTTATTTTATTTTATATTATTATTTTTTAGTCATTTTAATTTTTATTTCATTTTGTTTTATTTAACTTTATTTTATTTTTATTTTTATTTTTATTTTTTTTTTTACTTTATCTTACTGTATTTATTTTATTTTATTTTATTTTATTTTTTTTCATTTTATCTTATTTTACTTTATTTTATTTCATTATAATTTATTTTTATTTCATTTTATTTTATTTTTATTTCATTTTATTTTATTTTTTTATTTTGATATTTTTTAACTTAGTATTATTTTATTGAATTTAATTTATTTTATTTTGTTTTATTTTATTTTATTTTATTTATTTATTTATTAATATTTTTTATTTAATATTATGATTTCTTTTTACTTCATTTGCTTACTATTTCGTTATGCTTTTAGTAATATATTTTAGACTATTTTACATTATTTTATTTTATTTTATTTAATTTTCTTCCTTTTTATTTTATGTTAAGGTGTTATGTGTTTTATTTCAAAACTTCCTTTATTTTAGTTTTTTTTCGTTTTTGTTATATTTTATATTACTTTGCTTCATTTTTTTTTTAATTTTTTAATTTGTGTTAAAGTGTTACACTTTTTTATTTTAAAACTTTTTTTTCGTTTGACTTGTGTTTTCTTATTCTATTTTCCTGCATTTTTTGCCTTTTTGTCTTCACTTTTTAATCATTCTTTTATTTGCTTCCACAAATCTATTTTTGGTAATTCACTGCATTTAACGGTGTTTCATTTAGATTCTTCACACATCTGTGCTGCAGAACAGGAGATAGACTTTCTGTAAACATACACATGCAAGTACACGTATGTATATAATATATAACACATTAAAAGGGAAAAATCACGATTTAAAAATAGGAAATTTCCGAATCCACACTGCACGGATCGGCTGTGCTCGCTCCAGCACACATCAGGGCATTTTTTTTTGTAATTTTTTTTTTCAAAAATTACTTTTTACGTATAAAAATGTTCTGGGCACATCTCATTATACCTTGAGCGTGTGCCACTGATTTTAAAATTAAACACACTTTTGTATGTACATACGTATGTATATGTAAATTTATAATATATTTGTCAAAAAATATATTATGTGAAGGTTAAATTCATATTTTTTTAAGTTCTCATCTCTCGCACACTCACTGTTTGTTTAAACTAAAAGAAAAAAAATTAACTATGGTAATTACACTTAGGACAATATTTAGTATTTAGCTACTTCGTATTGTGCGCGCTTTCGTACGTTTTCTTATTCAGCTTAACTGATCTGACCGACCGCCATGAGACTTCAACACCAACTAAAAACATTCTCCAATCTCGCGCATAAACTTGGAAGCAACAGACAACAGCAGTTACGCCACAAGCGCAGCCGACGTCGACGCAGACGCTGACTTCTCGCACACATCCAATTGCACACGAACAACCATAAAGCAAGTATGAGACCAATGAGCATTTTATTTAGTTTGTGGGTTGGCTATTTCTCAGCACAGCGTTTCTCATGGTCCCAGTGTTTATAGTTATTGCTGCCGCTACCGCTGCTGCTACATCTGCCTACGTCGGCATTCAGTTTGTTGCTGACTTTGGCCCTTAATAAAGTAACTAGCGTTAAGCCATGAGTGGTGAGTGGTGGTGGTGGTTGCTGACTTTTTGGCTCTACTGTTGTTATTGTTTCAATTTATCGATGGTATTAACAATTGGTGGTGATTGCTCTTGCATAAAGGCACAATGTGCCATAAACATAAGATACTAACGAATTATTAGTGGTCACCATATGAGTTTTTCGCTAAATAGACAGACAAAGGTAAAGCAGATACTCCAGTGAGAAGATATTCTTTGCCTTCTCAACTGTCCCACACTCGTTCAAGAGTTTGATCCAACACGACAGAGATTCGTCGAAAAACAGTTATGGAAACAAGAGCTTCAGAAAGGAAAGCCTGTTCTAAGCAATCTCCGCGAAACTTGAGCCACACTCTTTCGTCATAATGGCTCTTTAGAGGAAGCCAATAAAGACGAGCACTGTCCTACCAAGCAAATGGACTAATATTTAACAACAAAAGTTCAGTATCTTTCGATATGGATCGGTTTGTTTTGAAACCCAATGTTTTCTATAAGACAACCAATAAGTTTTCACTTATTAATTGGAAACCATCGTTTTATTATTGCTCTTTTCTTATTTCAGTTTTGTCCAGAAATTTAAACACTGTCTTGTTAACTTTGTCACCAATCATACAAGAATTCTGGTTGAAGAACTGGTATCTACCTGTCGAAAAAACCGGGCGAGATGCTGTAGAATTCTTTATTTGTGATAATGAGGAAGGCATGCGATCAGAGTGACCAAATATCAAGGCACATGGCATGGGAATTTTGTAGCAATATATGGTATTAAAAAATTTTCATAACTACATGGTTATCTACAACCTAAACAGATAAGGACGGTTCTTTATAAAGTGATCGAACAAATGATTATTGTGATTGTTGCTCATTAACTGCTATTTTCAGTCTACGACTTTTAAGAGATGACTCCGAACAGCTAACAACTTTTTGTGAAGTCGAAAATACTTCCGGAGAAATTAACATTCATTGCAGAGGGGCGACCATACAACAGAAACGGCTGAGAGCATGTATTGATTATGTTACCTCCATATAGGTCAAGCAAAATTCACCTTCGAGGTTTTAGATAAGGAGACTCCCCAACCTGTGACGTCTTTAACGTAATATTATTGTCCTCAACAACCTCGTCCATAGCTCTGCTCTTTGCAGACTTGATAAAGAAGCGAAGTGTATGGGTTTGGTAGAACGAAGTAGAGCGAACAATTTTCTGTCATCAAGCAAACAGTCAGATCATTCGCATTGTGGTTCCAACCTCTACAAGTCGCATCGTTTTCGTCCTGCTACATGGTGCAGAAGCATGGACAATGACAACATTTGATGAGTCGTCGTTAGGAGTTTTCGAGAGAAAGGTTTTGCGTTACCATTATCTTTTTCTACGAGTTGGGAACGGCGAATACCGCAGCCGATGAGAAGATGAATTGTACGAGATATTTGCTGACATTGACATAGACAGCGTCTTGCTGACTAAATCGTATGATCCAGATGGATAAGTATAATCCAGTTTTGAAATGCACTACCTGCCGGTGGGAAGGAAGTCCTCCAAAACGTAGGAAAGTTCAATTGGAAAAGGACCTGGCTTAACTTGGTATCTTCAATTGGCTGTGATCACGTAAGCGGTGCCCGCGCCAGTGAGGAGGAAGAAGAAATCACTTTCTCACTTTAGCGGAAGTGATGAACTGCCTGAATCATAAGAATATACAATAACTTTTTTCTTCCCACGTTTATTTCCACGGAAGTCTCAGTTTTTGTGGTATGAATAAATCACTTGAAATTTCATGTATCGATCAGTTACCCAAAATCAGCATGTGTCAGATTTTTTTGTAAGTGAATTTATGATTCATTACATAATTTAATGTGTTTTGTTCTTTCCGCTGCAAGAAACCGTTATCTTTACCACAAACCCATGGCGACGCTCTCTTTGGCCTGACGATATTAACTAAGTCACACTTGTAAAAAAGAATGAAATCACATTGTTGGCTTGCATTCAACACCGTGCGACATCCTTTTGGAAAGGAGACAGACTAAATTGTGCTCTCTTCCAGATATTCTTTTCTTACTAAGAAGGACGTCGAACTAATCCAAACACTATCAAACCCAATGTAACGAACTCTTGCTGCCATATGAATTTCTTATAGAGCCCAAGGAATTATAAAATAATATTATAAAGTCACAGTATGGAGATTGAACTTGAGCTTTCTGACTGAGTTCGAGTTAAACTCGAATTTTAACAGGAATTGATGAAATGACCGCATCTTTTGCCACGGCCCAAGCATGCGTTTGCAGAGCAACACATAATCGTATACACCAGTTTGAACAGACAGGGTTGCTGCTCTTGATGCTAACGTTGAATTTGTTGTAAAGGTTATCTTCTTAGACGAAAAGAAATGTAATCTTGATGGATCAGATGGTTTTCAGTTTTTTTGAGGAGAGGAGGTACTGTAATATATGGAGGGGCTATTACATCCAAGGGCTACGCTTGAATTACAATTCACATCGTCTCGAATGAATAGGAAAGACTACGTTGAAGTGCTCGAAAACAGCACTCATTCCTTTTCATTCCAGAGGATTTTACCATCAGGGTAACGCTAGCGTTCATGTAAACAATGAAAAGAGATGACTTTTGACTGATTGCTCCATAGAAACGGAAATAGACTGACCGAACTGCTCTCCGAACTTAAATCCCATAAATAACGTGTGGGGCATATCAGGAAAGAAAGATTTATTCAAATAATCGGCACTATAACAATACAGGTGAGTTTAAGGCTGCAATTACTACCGAATGGTTTGGACTGGATATCAGTATCTTGAAGAAATCGGAATCAGTAAAAAACAGCATTATTTTGCGTTGCAAAAGCCAAATTAATGAGCAATAACCCATGGCATATCCTGCCGAAAAACACTTCATTGGTTGGAAAATATATAATATAACTCATGACGGAAAGTACCAGGAAAAATGTTTTCTTAGTTAAGTTTAACGACAGTAAAAAGTGTCTTATTAATTTGAAAATCTTTATTACAAATAAACCAATGACGCCCTTTTCTCAGAATACTATTTCACTGTTAACTTATGACTCAGAAAGACGCCTTTTAAGTTCCTGCCATAGGTCAAAATCCAGCCAAAAAGTTGTGTGGTGTGCGTCTTTTCCGACAAATGAAGAGACCTACAGTTTGTGCTAAGCCGCCTCAGAACGTCCGATGGATTAATTTGTGGAGCTTTTGTTTTCATATCGGAAATTCCCTTGGGCTTCCTGCTGAGGGCGGCCGCATTTAGAAACGTATATAGGTCGGACCAGGATTGACCTTTCGAGTTGGTTGGGACTTATTTTTCCGACGATCCATTTAACAATCGTTACCACCACTCATCGACCGCAACTTTGATATTCTTTTATGTGATTCCTCTCATTTGGAGTTTTGGACTACAAACAATTCATATTCTTCACTACAAATAAAGCATTCTACTACCTTTTACCATGAGCAGACTGCTTTCCGAAGAATTCATCCAGGAACATGCTTCGTCAAAGTGGAATCACACTGAGCCTTAACAAAGCTAAATTGGCATAATGTACATAAACCATTTAAGTAAGTTGTATAAGTAGTGTCTTGCCAACACTTTTGGTCACTTTTCCACTTCCTCGTCCACTTCCACCCGTATGCAGCTTCAGGTAGGTAAAGAGATAGTAAGCTGAAGTTGTCAGATCAGGGGAATGGGCGGGAACAGCTACTTCGTGGCGGTTTCGTGTAGTAAGTAGTAAGTCACCTCATTATAAATCTCAAATGGAGGTTTTCCCTTCCAAACAAGATAACGGATGACGCCGCTTGGCGTGAGGAAGACTGAACTTGCATTGCTCACGAAACGTGTTGTCGAGTCGTCAGTTCGTAACGCATAGACCTCGAATCGCTCTCGTTGCCAAGGTAAGAAGTTTGGCTACACTACCGTGATGACTAACATGACGCAAAAAAAATCCTTCCGGCTGTGAGAAGTTTCTCACAGAATATGCCAAAGCAAAGGTGTGGGGGAACGGCTAGGTAAGTAAATAAACGAAATTCAATCGAGAAACTAAGCGAACGAACAGTGAGGAGGCGACACTTTGAAGGGAGTAAGCTTTTAATTATAGATTTTTATTTTAAATAATCAAAAATGTTGAGTCCGAAATTAGTTCATTATTCCACCTACGCCTAAATTAGAAATGTATGTACAATATGTTTGTATGTATGCGTTATTAAATATACATACATATGTATGTATGTGTGTGAATTTAATGCTGTGCAGATGTTGCAAGACCATATGGACACAATTAAACTTCATTGGAACAAAACACAAACTGTTCAATGCAACACAGCACAACAAATCACATACATATGTACATATACAACTACTGTAGACATACCTACATGCGAGTATAATGATTGTTCCTTATATGCTCGTTATTGCTGCTCACCTTACTTTTCGAACAAGCTTTTGACGAGATCAGCGTTGACGGCGCTGAGATCATTTTTCTACTTGATTTTTATACGTGTATGTAGTCAGTAGGTAAGTATACTCGTACATACACACACATCCATACATACAGATGATGTTTGGGCCTACAACTCATTGCAATCTTCAGAAGACTGCTCCCGTTTCATTCAGTCATTCATTCATTGATTCATTCATTCCTTCATTCATTATAAATTGATCAGCTTTGTGTGATCAGCGAGGCGGTGGCGGCGATCGCGATTAAAGTGACTGAGTAAATGAGCGGAGACCGTTTGGATGCTACTGAGGCGAAATGCGCTCATCTTAGGAGTGATCTTCGACAAGAGATTAGCGTTGGACGGCTAGAGCAAAAAAAAATGTATGTATTTGCGAAATACATACATACATACATAGAATTATTGATCAGTGAAGCTTTTTAAGTAGAACAAATGTGTCTACAAACGCAAACATACATCAATATATACATATATTCACACAGTCAAATGTCTTTAGATTGCAAAATTGCAAGTAATTATTAGAAGAATTTAGATAGATATATACATATGTACATACATATATATGTATGTAAAGGGTCTGTTTTTAGCCGTTTGGTTTCCAATGAGGCAATATTTTTTTCGGAGTTGGTCTTTTTGACAACTGTCAATAACGAACAGACTCTCTCCGAAACAACATTTGAAAATCGTGTAAATTTTCACCAAAATAATTGCTCGACTTGCGCAACGCATCGTGCCCAGTCAGTAATTCGTGCAACCATCGATCGGTTTCGCTCTACGTTTGCCCCAGTGGATAATGCGTATCCTCAAAGAACCCATAAAGTGCTGTTGTGGAGTAGATCATCGAGACAGACCCTATTAACTCGATCCACCACCACAATTGAAGCTGTGTCCATTCAGTTTATGGAAAAGTATGCGCAAGGATCTTGATTTGCTCGCTTATAGAGTCCAACTCGTAAAAGAATTAAAGCCGAACGATCATCAAACGCGTCACACATTCGTTGAGTGGACCCAAAACGAGATGGCCACCCAAACCGATTTTCAAAAGAAAATTTTGTTCAGCGATAATGCTCACTTTTGGTTGAATATGTGCGTCAATAAACGAAATTATCGCATTTGGAGTGATAATAATCCACAAGCCATTGCTGAGACGTCATTGCATCCTCAAAAAGTCATTGTTTGCTCTATAGTCAGTATTATAGTATTATATAATATTATAATTAATTTAATTTTTAAATTAAGCCGGCCATAATTTACAGACAATGGGGAACGTAATTGAACCATGATTAGTGACTTTTTAGTGCCTAAATTGGAGAATGTGAATGTGGACGACAGCTAAAGAAACAATCAATTTATTGAAAGAAACTTTTTGGGAGCGCATTATCTCGCGTCGTTGACTTTTGGCAGGGCTCCCAAGATCGTGCGATTCAACACTGCTGTGTACATTTTTTGTTGTTGTTGTTGTAGCAGCTTTTCCAAGCCCTCTTAGGGACAGTCTATTTACTCCAAGTCGCCGAGTTCATCTAACCGAAGGTCCAAGAAGTGAACTGTTTTGATGGGTTCAGACCGAAGTGAGAGATGGTTAAATGTGTAGGTATTAGGAGGCACGTAAAGAGGTGGTTAGTATCGTGCGGGGACTCGTTACATGCTGGACATAAGTTAGGTATGTCGGGATCGAATCTGGATAGATAGAAATTTAACTTGCTGCAATATACAGACCTAAGTTGCGCTATTATTACACGGGAGTCTCGATACACCTCGAGCTTTTCACCTGCTCTTTATGGTGGTTTGACTTCGAGCACGCCATTCCCAAGGAGTGAGTTCTTGAAGGTGTTGAATGGCTCTTGGTGAATAGCGTTTAGTGCCTGTCTGTATGTCGTCCTGTCCAGCGGTTCTTGCACATGTTGCTGGATTGAGTCGTTCATGTCTAGTATTCAGTTTCTGATGTGCCTGGGCAGAGGTTCAGCCTCTAGTAGATGTCTGTTGGGGTGCTTCCTATGGTAGCAGCCCAGCAGAAATTGCTTGCATAACAAAGCATTAAGCTGCTTAGCTCGTAGCATAGATGCTTCGCTGCGCAAGTGATGCTCGGGCGACATCAAAAGGTTTCCTGTCGCGGTCTAGAGGGCGATGTTTTGATAGGAGTGTAGCATCTTCAACTTATCTTTATAATAAAGTGGATTTGTTGTGTTTTATTTCTTCTTGAAAATCATTTGTCTACAAAAAAACACCCTTTAGATTTTACATATGTACATACCTATATGAAATATGTAATAATTATTTATGTGGGAGTTTCCACTCGTTCGCCTACAATTTTCTAGAGCGCAAAGATCGAACAAAAAATTTTGATGGATAAATAAATACATAGAATTTCACTCACACAAACACACATACTCGTACATAGGCATGTTAAAATTCTTACTTTCATGAACTTTGCTAAAAGAGATTATTTATTGTGCGCTTAAATAAGCCAAGGCAGACAGTGGAAATTGTATAATTTGCGCATGGAAAAAGAAATTCTTCCAAAACTATCAAATGAATTGTGCACAAATTTAAAACCGAATATATAATACATACATACAAACATACAAACATATATATGTATGCAGTATTTACAATATAAACATGTCGCGTTGTTTATGGTTCGCAGTTCGCAAACTTTTTACCGCCAAAAATTTGTATGTACGAGTATGTACCTATGCATGCATGTACGAGAGTATTCACTGGAAATGCTTCGGGAAGACAAATCGACGTTGAGTCCGATGATGTCGTCATTACGCTGGCATTTCTTCAATGTTTTCTTTTCGCAATTAACAAACATCATCTCAGATACTAATTTACATATGTATGTACTCAAATATGTATATATGTACGTATTTGAATGACCACAACAGAAGACGCTCAACAATAAACACAAAAATATTCTCAAAACTTGCATGTTTTGTTTAGAACTTGTTTCTGTGGATTTATGACTTTTTATCTTTTTATTCCTCTTTTTTTAACTCATACGTAGGAAGCAGGCACACGAGATCTTCATATACAACCATACATATTTACATATGCCCAAATTAATCTTTCTGAAGCTTTCAATGATAAAGTTGCTTTTTTGCTTGTGACCAAGAGAGTCAATAATTAGAAAGGAAGATCAATTGTATTCTTTAACTTTAACTTTTAAAGGCCAAAAGCTTCCGAATGCAGTCGGTTATACCTATGGTAAGGCGATAAAAGATTCGATTTTATTACTTTAACGTAGGCCAAGGAAAGACAGCTGGAGGTCTGGTCTTGCTCCTCTTTCGCTTCAACCAACGGACCTAGTCTGCTTAGCCACTGTCTCTTAATTAAGACCTATGGTCCCAAAACTTTTCTCCCAAGAACTCCCAATGCCAACTCATCGGATGCCGACATCGTCCACGCTTCTACTTTATATAGCAGGACGGGAATGACGAGTTACTTGTATAGTTTGGTTTTCGTTCGTCGAGAGAGGACTTTACTTTTCAATTGCCTACTCAATCCAAAGTAGCACCTGTTGGCATGAGTGATTCTGCGTTGGATTTCCAGGCTGACATTGTTATTGGTGTTAATACTGGTTCCAGAATAGACGAAATTATCTACGACTTCAAAGGTTTTTACTGTCAACAGTTACGTCGGGCCGGGTCGCGAATGCGATGACTGTTTGTTTGATGACAGGAGATATTTCGTCTTACCCTCATTCACTACCAGATCCATTCGTTTCGCTTCTTTATCAAGTCTGGAGAAATCAGAACTCACGGCGCGGTTGTTGAGCCCAATAATGTCAATATCATTGGCGTAGGCCAGCAGCTTTACACCCTTGTAGAAGATAGTACCTTCTCTGCTCAGCTCTGCATCTTAGTATTTTCTCCAGCATTAAATTGAATAAGCCGCGCGACATAGAGTTACCTTGTCTGAGACTTCGTTTGGTACCAAACGGCCCGGCGAGGTACTTCCCAATGCTGACAACGCTTTTTGATATTATCCAGCGGACGCATAAGCTTTTTCAGATACCAACTCCACACATGGCGGTATGGAGACAGCTCCCTTTCATGCTATCGAAGACACAGACGCAGGGTAACCTTTTTTATGAATTAAGCAGAGCACAATCAATCGTCGGAGATGTTTGTTGACTACACAGAGGATACTTGGTTTAAGAACAGAAGTTGCGCAAATAGATCCAACCAGCTCTCCGTATGCAGTATGTAATTGCAGCATAATTGATGTCTCTTCTTAAAGAGAAGATAGTTTTAGGTATAAAATACACCGAACTATGTGGTCGAAAATGTGTAAATAAAAAAACAAAATAATAAAGAAATAAAATAAATAAAAAAAAAATAAAATAAATAAAAAAAAATAAAATAAATAAAAAAAAAAATAAAATAAATAAAGAAATAAAATAAATAAAATAAAGAAAAAAAAAATAAAATAAATAAAAAAAAAATAAAATAAATAAAAAAAATAAAATAAATAAAAAAAATAAAATAAATAAAAAAAATAAAATAAATAAAAAAATAAAATAAATAAAAAAAATAAAATAAATTAAAAAAAATAAATAAAAAAAATTAATCAATAAATAAATAAATAAATAAATAAAAATGAAACAAAAATAAAAAAAAAATAAAAAAAAAAATAAAAAAAAATAAATAAAAAAAACTAATGAACAAAAAATAAAGAAATAAATAAACTAATAAACAAAAAACTAATAAATAAATAAAAAAAAAATATAATAAAAAATAGATAAAACAATAACAAAAAAAACAAATTAAATAAGAAATATAAATAAAAAAAAAATATAACATTAAATTAAATTACATACAAAGGTAGAACGAAATGAAAAAGTAAAATAAAATAAAATATAAAACAAATAAAATAAAAAATAAATAAAATAAAAAAATATAAATTAAAAATTATAAAAGTAAAGCGAAATGAAAGGAAAAAGTAAAATAAAATTAAATTAAAAAAAAAATATATATATATAGTACAAACGAAAGAGAATAAAAGAAAACTTTGAAAGAGATAAAAAAAATAATATAAATTAAAACTATATAACTACCTAAAAACTAAAAAAAAATGGATAAAACAAGATTAATAAATAATTATAGTATATACATGTATAAATATGCAAAAATAAGCAAACTATATTTATAAAAATGATAAAAAAATATCGAACGAAAATAAATAATATAAGAAAAAAATTCAAGCAAGCAATATATAAAACATTAAAAAAAAAAATAAATATTAAAATATTAAAAAAAAAATAAATATTAAAATATTAAAAAAAAATAAATATTAAAATATTAAAAAAAAAATAAATATTAAAATATTAAAAAAAAATAAATATTAAAATATTAAAAAAAAATTAAAAAAAAAAATAAATATTAAAATATTAAAAAAAAAAATATTACAAAAAATAAAATAAATTAAAAAACAAAAAAAATATAAAAAAATATGTTAGGTAAAATGTTAAAATAAAATAAATACAAAATGTTGAAAAATATTTATAAAAGTTATTTTAAAAAGAAAAAAATAATTGTAGTAGAACACTAACATTTTTAAACATTAAACCCAATGTTCTATTTTTTGTTTTCTTTTTTCGTGAAGTTCTTCAGAGTTTTATCACTCAATCACTTTCTCTATACAACATAGTGTTAACGCCTGCTCTTATTTTTTTCTATAGTAAGTATTTATTGTTTTAATCAGTGACATACAAATTATTAATATTTGTTTTTAAACTAAATATACGCATGTATGTAATTCAGAAATGCTACCTTATAATTGTAGACGGCTTATAATAGACAGATAAATTAGTTATGTATGTTATGTAGTAGGTTGGTTGCCATTTACTATTTTTTTATTCTTTCGACTGTTGCAATTTTAATAGAACCCAAGCATTATTTTATACTTGTTTTTACATTTAGATGGAGATAAAATTTATGAAAAAAATTAAAGTGCGTTTGAGCATTCATCAAAACATAGTTTTTTCTTCCCTTTTCGTGAATTTTGTTACACAACTGAGACGCTTAAATAGCGATTATGTACATAAATCGTACATACGCAATACATAAATAAAAGAATATTCAATTATTAAAAATACGAATTGTATCCACGAAATCTTAAATAGAATATTACATAATAAGTTATGCTTTTTTTATTTTTGTTTGTATGTATATATTATATTTTATTTTATATTTGCGAATTTTAATCTAGACTTTTTTTTATAATAAAATAGAGTTAAGTAGTGCAATTATTGCGCGAAATTTCAATTTAATGTAAACTGCATTATTGAATCTTTATATATAAACTGAACAGTAAATTAAAAAAACAACAAAAAAAAAATACCAAAACGACATCAGTGAAGTAGTTAACGAAAAGAAAGTAGTGCTTTTGAATACTATATTGAACGTCGCGGCTTTTAGTTTCCATTATAGTGTTCAGTTTGCTTTATAGAAAATATACCAATTCCGTACAAACGAAATGAAAGATTTATACTAAAGGCGACATACATATTGCCTATTACAGAACTGCCAAGAATGATTAATTCCTTAGTGTATGGTTTGGAAAATGCACGTACTTTTACACTATAAAAATCATAGAAGACATTTCAGTTTAAATGAAAAAATTATAATTAAATGACATTTTGCCCAGTCCAACCAGCACATACACGTTCATATACTTCATTTCGCTGCAGCCTTATACCAATTATCAATATTATACGACTTTACTGCAACAATTCGCCACTAACAATTTCTAATATCATTTTGTGACGGAAATATTCCATATTCTGTTGCGAGAATGTTATCTCACGATTACGTGTGATATACTCGGCAAACATGCAACTGAATACACCACAATCACTGCCATTCATTTGACGCGGTACATCACGTACCGACTCGATTTCGAAATTGCTAGTATCGTAAGCTTGCTTTCGCTTATCCAACGATTCATCCTTGATATATTGTTCGAGTGCTTTTAGCACAGTAGGATTTGGTGTGCCCATCGAATCATAGTATTTAATGGTACGATTTTTCAGATGTATAATAGCCATACACCAATGCACACCACCAACATGCACGGGCACTGGAATAATATCTTTGGAGAATATATCCACTTTGCGGGTCCAACGTTTGACGCCACCATGACCAGCTGACAGTAAGCGCGGCACAAAGAATGTGTTCATTGCGTAAACAGTTGGTAAACCATGTTTTTCGTGCCTTTTCTCACCACGCTCGGTCAGTAGATTCATATAGAAGTTGATAACTTCATCGTTAAGCCAGTTGTGACCGAGCAGAGTGTGAATATCGCGACGTGTAATGTTTAAATTGAATTTTGAAACCAAAACCTAAATAATGAAAAAGGAGGGAACAATTATTATTTTAATAAAAATCAATTAAATTTCACAACATACCTGGTCTGGTGGTCCCATTACAGCGGCCTTTATACGATTTTGATGTTCCGGTGTTAAATCTATAAATTCAGGTTCTTCCTCTATGACTGGTTCTGGGAAATCATCGATCACAAGCAAATCTGGATCGACTATTTGTATTTTACGCAGGCGTTCATGCATTTCCGATTCGGCTGCACGACGCTCGGCTGTTAGCTTTTCCAGGCTGTTCAGATAAATGTAAATAAATTAAATTAAAAATAAAACATTTTTTGTCCACACTTTTTTTTAACAAACATACACATTCACAGTTTCGTTAACCTCCTGTAGGCGACTCTTCTTCTTTTCAGTCCATTTCGATTGCAATGACTCGAGCCAATTTGACTTGAGATGTGGTGAAGTATTGAAACGTTCTTGCAACGTATTAACCGGCTCAACGTAGGGTCTGGGTAATGAATAGAAAAAATAAATAAATTATTATTTTAATTTAACAATATCTAACGTTCTATATTTAGGATGACTTACAATCTTGTCAAGCACTTTTTCTTATCATTTGCGCCTAACACTGTACCGCTCTCGTTTTGATCTTTCAATTTTGTGCAAGCCGACACCACTTGCCGCTCATCATCGTCCAAGTCGATGATTTCACTTATTTCATCGTCATCGTCATCAAGAATAACTGTGGGCAGAGCAATCCGTACAGGCGTTTGCTTTCTCACATTTACCAACGTGACATCATTATTCTCTTCATCATCATCATCATCGTCATCGTCCAAATTGATGGTAGACGATAATGGTGGTCTTTTCAATGCACGTACATAACTATTTTGCTCTGTTAGTGACCTACGTTGGTTGCTGACGGACTTTTGATTGCCGAGATTGGCATGCTGCAAAGCACTGCGTTTTTGTGGCGCATCAAAACTAAATGCTGGCTTGGGCAACGTACGCGCATTCGCACCCTCTGCGCTGCCATACAAGCATGGAACTACCTGCTGCAATAGTTGCTGATATTTTTCGTGCTCTTCAGTTTCTATTTCATGCGTTAGTATTGAACGCGCATTTGTGGACCACATGTTGGAACGTAAGTTACCTAAAATATTTATACCACCATTAGATGCAGCTATTTTATATATAAAAAACAAAAAAATACAAAAAAAAAAAAACATTAACTACAAATAATATTTTTTTATATGAACTCAATACTCACATGTGGCACCCGAGGACGACGCTGAGCTCGCCGTTCGCCTGCCTAAGACATGGCCACCACCCATTGGCATTTGCAAGCTCTGTCGCAGAACCTCTGAGTATGATAATGGCTTGCGTTTCGTCAAATCAATTTCAGGCATAAGTGATGTCGCTAGGATGCTGCCTGTACGCGGTTCAATAAGTGGTGGCGGCGGTTTTATAATCCCCCCTCTAACATTTTCATTTTCACGCATTATGGGTACATTAATAGTGCGTGGTAATGGATTAACGTGTTCACCACGCATTACAGACCCGCTAGCGAGACCAACGCCAAATCCTCGAACCAACTCTGGTTCATCATCATCGGAAAATTCGACATCCGCGTAGGAAGTATTCTTAACCAACCGATGAGTTATTGTAGGCGCAGTAAACATTGACTTTCGGTATTTAGGTTTTTCTGTGAAAAAACAATAAAATAAAAAAAATTAATATATACATCACTGAAAGTGTTTGCATGCCGATATTCTGAGCGTTGAACTGACCAATGGAGTGTAATGATTTGCGTTGTGTCATCTCTAATGAATTTTGGGAAGCGCTGCTAGGCGATTTGCATGATAACATTTGTTTTTCGTGCTTAGGAAAGGATGAGATCACATCAAAATCGGCTGCAAACAGCAATGTTTGTCAATAACTGAATTCGTTACAAAAAAAAAACAAAAAAAAAATTATTCACTTACCGTCATCCAATTTGTGAGTTATAATTTTAGGAAATCGGTTGTGCACTTTTTTGTATTTAATTGGATGCGGATTGGCATCTGCTGAGTAATTTGACGACCTAGAAAATTTTTTAATCCATTTAAAGAGAATTCAAACAAAAAATATCTGTATGTGAGCTTTTCAGCTATACCTTTTCCGTGTATCCTCTCCTTGTGTATTGCCTGCAGAATCAGTGTTTAAATTCAACAAACGGCGTAGTCTGTTGAATATATCGATACCCATCTGTGAGTTGGTAGGTCTACCCGACGTACGTTCTGGCAACGTGTAGTATGTATCGTAGTCTTCTTCTGCTTCTAGTTCTTCCTCCCCTTCTGCTTGTCCGTTTTCTAACAGTCGCCGGTGACCCTTTGTGTAATTATGACCTGCAAATTCGAAGTCGTCCTCAGCCAAGTAATAGCTACTTGTTACACTTTCTGCACTATCACAACGCTCTAATGGAAGCGGCAATTGACCATTCAAAACACGCTTTCGGCGTGGTTGCGGTGGTATGAGTTCCAGTGGCGGCAATTCCAATTCAGTTTGTATAGCTTCAATCGGTATAGCTGCTGGCACGGGACGTAATGGCCGCTTGCGTGCTTTCAATGGTTCGCCAGATAACTGTCGGCGTTGACCAAAGGGTTGCTAATAAAATATATGAAAAGTATTAGGTATTATAATTCAAACTGGATTTAATCACTTACATGGTTTGGTACTCTAGTTGGACTATGTTTTCGCTGTTTAGGTGCTGGTTGCACGAAATAATCGTAATTATCTTCTTCGCCTTCTATTTGTATAATAATTTCTTCAGTCACAGGTGTTTGCACTTTTTCAACGCTATGGGCTGAAGACTCCTGCGTTAGCTCGTTGTTTTTTGTATCACCTCTTTCTTCTGGTTCATCAACAACATCAATCAATTCATATTTTTCCTCCTCTTCACCTTCTTCTTCGTATGTAATATTACCGATTCCGTTAAGTTGTGGTGGTGATGAAGCGTTACGGTTTCGTGCACCTGGCGGTGACAATTTTTTTCTAGCAAAATAACTATTTGTATCTTTATCGGTTATGTTTGGAACTTTAATTCTAGAAGATGTATCACTCAAGTGGAGCACATTTAAGTTTCCGCTATAGCGAGAGTATGCAATGTTAGCTTGTGTCTGCGTATGCAGTTGTGTAGCAGAAATTTCATCAAAACCGCGTACATGCGCCAGAATAGAATTGGCGTCACTAGCGGGAATGTGATTTTTTAAGAAATATTGTAGATTATCCTCCAAGGGCGTGTGTTCAATGTACATCATCAATGTGAACACGTATGGTGTGCGCCGTATTGGAACTCAAAATCTCTCTAGCCATTTACGGAGGTTCACCCCAACAAGACAATTTCTTCTTAATGCTAACTCACGCCTTTAGTTTTATTGGTACATAGTATAAACAGCTACCAAGCAATTGAACAATATTTCCTTTCACAAGTAATGTAATACTTTTTGTAGATTTTTTCTTTTATTTGGTATTCAACTAATAAATATATATTTTCTACGTTGCACTAAAAAATTTCACTTTGCGCTTGTGAGAAAAAAGCCGCCGTTCGCAAAATTGTGAAAAGTGACACATGGAAATCGGCTATTTACAGTTGGCAGCGCTGATTGTTTCGCGTTTGTTGCCACTTGTATAATTTTCTATTTCTTGGGATGTAAAATAAATTGCTATAAATATGGCGAAAAATAAAATGAAATTGTATTAGATTTTACAAAATTACTATAAGAGTTTTAATTACACTAAAGAATAGTAAAGATATTTGGTTTGTAGAAATTATTTCTTAATGAATAATTTTGCAACCCTGTTTGAGATTCTCCACTGGTGCTGCCACATTGTAGCTTAGCTATAAAATGCTGCAAAAGTGCTTCGACATAAGTACTCCATTTTAAAAAGAAAAATATTGAAATAACTTTTTACTATCGTTTAATTTCTATTGTGTTATCGAGTTTCCCTTCCTTTAATTTCGTAAAATGAATCAAAAATAAAACAAAAAATTTTCAGTTTCTTTAAAATTTCATTACTTTTCATTCTACTTTTTATTCTCTAAAATTTATTACAAAAATACATTGTTTTTTTTTAGTATTTTTCACCTTAACATTTCATTAAATGATAATGTAAAATTCCATTATTTTAATAAGGAACATTTTTTTTTTATTAACTTTTAGTCTCAAAAATGGAATTAATTTTTTTTTTCAATTTCATAAAAATAAAAAAGTCAAATTTTTTAAAATACTTAATTACTTGAAGTCACAAGAAATAATACAATTAGTAATACTTTTCAATCCCTGGTGTTGCAGCAAATGAAAATCATATTCCAAATTAACATGCTTACAACGTAAACCAGCCCCGCCAAGCCCACACTCGCCTGAAAATAGAAAATAATATTTATACAGAATTATTAACTCTTCTGGTAGAGGGTGATCTTCCACTCGAAGGGCGAAAAATGCAATACAAGAATGGGATAAGCTCTTTCTCGCTTGTGGCTCTTTACCTACTCGTTATATTCAAATCCTGTCAGGGGCGCAAGGGCCTCTGATGGGAAGTGGAAAGAAAGCTGCTGATTTTAGAATCTGAACAGATGATAACTTGAAAGTCGATTTAATATACTAATTGATGAAGTCTAACTATGGTACAAGACGCTATTGGCTGTTAAATTTGTTAAGTCTTTCTTCGCGTTTCCCTCACTCTGAAAAAAACATATACCGCGCCTGGGTTTATCAAGTTTTAATTTTAAAGTGCTAGATTCAAATCTGGCTGCCTCAGAATCGAAAATGCCGCGATAGATACTCTGTTCTAGACGTCCGTACATACAGAAGGTCTAACATCGACTCGAACCACTACCCTGTAGCAGCATAGACACGCATCCGCCTCTGTGCAATAAAGAATGTGTGCTTTCAAACTCACTACGAACAGTTACCAAAGATGCCCTTCGAAATACGTTGCGGTAGTCCCGACAGCGTGCCCTGAGGAAAAAGCAAAGATAATCCTTGTTCTCCTGTTTTCTAAGATCATTTCACAACATCTTGGTCTAAGGGCTCATTACGACCTGCCGCGGAAGATACCATTCGAAACACGTTGGAGAAAAAATACTGCTTATCCCGAAACCTTTCGGTCGTTCGGATTGTGTGCCATGCGGAAAAGGTGGCTTGAGTCTAAAAGATTTGCATGAGAATAAAGAGCTTAAGAAGCTGGCGAAGAGAATACGTGTATATGCTCGAAAATATTGTTAAAAGATGTAGCGTCCAGATTAGCCAAATATATGTAGAACCGAAAGAGGTGATCTGGCGACTGATGTCTGGAATATACTGAGTTAAGAAAGGGAATACTTCTTTATTCTACTAAAATACAATGGTTGTGAAACACGTAGAGTTGGGGATTTGAACCCCCCATCTGATGATGATACAACAGACGTTCCATCATCCGCATATGACGAACTTCCAATAACGGTACGACGTATTGTGAGAAAGGCTAAAGGCCGTAAGTGTGACTTTAGATCCGATAGATCCCCCATAGGTCAGATATTCGAAATGAGCCGAATATTCGAAAAAGACGCAGTAGAAAAGGGTGGCACACATACGTTATTATAAAGCGAAATTGAACATCCTCTGTGCCGTTGAGTGTCCTGGTTGGGCCCAGGCCCCGGTAGAATATTGAAAAGTAAAGTCTTTTCGTACGACGTTTGATCCTTGCGTACTAGCCGTAACGAATACCTCAAACGATTTTATGGGAAGATGTACGAGATATATGTCGAAATTGACATACTTCAATGAATAAAGACATAGCGAACAGAGTTGACAAGTCGCAAGTTTGGATGAGAGCACTCCAGCTTTAAAGGTTGTAGTAGCTGCGACTGAAAGCAGAGGCAGAGAAAGATCTCTACTACGATGGAGCTGAATCAGACTTCACTTGGTGTTTTCAAGGAGGTAGATCGTCTAAGAAGAAAATTTCTTCTTGGTTGGATTTACTCAGGCTTTAATTATGTTATGTTATGTGTTTAGTTGTATTTTAACCTAAAGAAACTGGATAGCCGAGAAACATTATTACATTGGAAGCAGATAGGAGCCCTGTGCGAATCATCACAGAGAAAGTAAAAGCCACTTACCTGAAAGGAAAATGTCACCACAACCCAATGAGCCAAAGTGCCCCAGACAAACATCAACAGACCATTAGTGAAATGCACGGGAAATCGAATGGCATTCCATTGAGCGCGAGGCATGCTACGTTGAAAGACGACATCCTGTAGGAAGAGGGTTACTGACTGACCGAAACCCAACAGCACGGAGGATACGCTCAGCTGTAGTTTCGATGTGGAGAAACTGATGACTAAAATAAAATGAATGCATATTAATAAAAAATTAGGAATAACATACCTATATGTATTTTGCACTCTACTCACGAATTAAGGCTAAGGCTTTACAAACACTACCCAGAGTGTGCCACTCAATTTTACGTTTGTACAGGCTACTGCCGAAGCGTGGCGTCATCAGTGAGAAGCACATCCAGGGAAAGGCAATTAGTGAAAAAAGAAATGGTATCTCCGCATTCTTAATGGCATGATGAGTCACCGCCAAACCCGGCAACACAGTCAGACACATCACATATGAAAAAATATCCGCAGACATGAGCAGTGTAGTGGAATAAAGTCGTGGCACTAAGAGTGCACGTTGAAGTGGCAGGAAAGTCTTCTCCTTCAAACTCTTCCATAAATGTGTGGTCACATTGCGAGACAAGCGTTGGAATTTGTGCTACAAATGTATCAATAAAAACTTTAATGAATTCTCTTTTATACAGATGTCACCTTTCGCTTACCAAATTTCCTGCTGTCTTAACTTCCCCAGCTCTACCACCACCACTTGTAATCTCATCCATTTGCTGTAAGCCATTCGACGAGGCATTGGGATGTAATTTTTGTGATGCCTCGATACTCGTGTGACTCTTTCCAATCGTTGCTGAGCTACCACGCATTATAGACACGGTCTCATCCTCTTCGGGTATGATTTCCATAATCTCTACGCCATTTGGATTGACAAAAGTCACATATGCTTCATCCGCCGCCAACATATAATTATTTCGCGCTTCAGCAGCAAAGAGCGCTGCCGTCGCTGTACCCGGATGTGGTTCGCGTAGTGGACTCTTCCAAGTTCGTGGCAGTTGTACATCGATACCATCAATTTGATCGGCTATACTTGGTGGGAAGGCGCCCAACTGATGGTGTAGTGGCGGAAAGGCACTTTCCGCGGTGATCATGGAAATCCGTTTGGTTATTGAACCCTCCCGATGACGTGTAATAATCAAACTGATGGGTATGAGATTCACTAGCAAAGCGGACATTAACACAATCGATTGGGCCGTGCCGTAGAGTGTACGCAGACTGGTGAATACGAACGAGAGAAAGAGCTGACAGAATGCTTCACCACAGAGATGTATAGTTTTGCGCACGAATTTATCTTCACGCGGCCGTACCGCCTCCAATATGACATGTGTCTTCCACGCGAAAAGACTAGAACCAATGCCTGCGAGTGGAAGGAAGGAGTGGAGGAAATTAAATACAATTTCTAATATAAAACCGCTCGCTTCCAAAACTAACCTGCAAAAAATCCATAAAATACTATAGCTATGGCCTGCGTTGTAGTTGTTACAATAAACCAAGCCGATGAGAAAAAAATACCACTTATCATGAGCGACAGAGTAGTGATCAATGTTGCGCAGAGAAAAAATCGACGATATTCGATTGTCTCTCGTTCACGTCCCCGATATTCTGTATCCAGATGTTCCAATATGGAGCGGCAAATCTGACCGGTTGCTTGATAAACAATCGCAGGCCAAATGCGTAGCACCAAATCTTTATCCGATTCCACAACATTGCCATAGAGGTAGGCTGGTGTGGCGAGGAAGGCCTGCAAAGAGACACGGCAAAATGCAGCGTCAGTAACTAAAGACATAAGAGATATTAACTGCATCACTTAAACAAACATTGATTGAGTTAATGTGATGAATGGATTGACTGGAAATTACTTCATTAACAACCAAAAAACACCAATCGCATTATCCGCCAACCCTCTCCTTTCAAACTAAAGAACACTGATCAAATGCACTTGGCTTGTGATACCTAAAGTGGACTAGCTACTTAAATTATTATTTAGCGAATTTTGTGAAACCCGCAAGATTGTTGGAACAAGTTCCGCAGGACATTCCAAATAAAAAAATTCCGAGGAAATGGTATCGCGCCGCGCCAGTCGCAGAAGTAATGCCCCATCGATCCCTTTTCATCCATAGCCCTCCAGCAGCGACAGGTTGGTGCTAATGAAGGGCTGGTTGAGAAGGTGTAGAGACTTTATTTTCTTCTTTCCGATCCATGCCTAGAACTGTCTGGTTGGTGAAGGCTAAACTGCGGTTTTGCTGAGGAAAGGAGTCGTGCGCAGAATTTATTGATGTAAGGACTGTTTCCCTTTCAACTAGCTCATCGGTTATTATTTCTTGTAATTTCTCACTATGCGAGCGATATTTCACATACAGTTGCGGGCTTGTTTAAAATTTCTCAGCATTTTATTGCCACTTTTGAGGTGTCTTGCCGGTGTCAATTGCGAATAGTACCGAGCGAACTCCTTAGCCCACCCTACCGTTGATCTTTGAAACGTTAATAAAAATGGCTATGGATCTTCTATGCGCCTAACGGGAGAAGATTAAAGAGAGTTTCAAGGACTTTTGAAGAAGTCAAAAACCGTTCACTGAACTTTAGACAGCGGCATGGAACATTCTTTGAAATATGGTGTTAATAACTGATGGCTGATTTTACTGAATTTAAATTCGCTGAAAAGGCCTTATGAAATGCCATCTTTCACATTTTGCCACTCTTCTGATATGTTGCAGACTGCGGTACATTATGGAGTGAAGTTTTCGGTGAAAACCGCGTTAGCATTGCGTACTGACATTTGGAAGGCTCGGGTTTGAATCCCGGTGCCACCAACATCCAAAACAATCCATTCTAATTGCGGTCGCCCCTTGGCAGGGAATGTCCACCCCTCCAAGTGTATTTCGGTCATGTAATAAAAGGCTCCTCGTAAAAAAACCATCAGCCGTTCGGAGGCGGCGTAGTATAAACTGTAGGTCCCTCTATTTGTTGGAAAAACATCAAGACGCAAAACCATAAATTGGAGGAGGAGCTCGGCCGAAAACCATATATATATTTTTACCAACGGAACACAGCCCCTTGCTTCTGTGTATGCGAACAAGTGGCACATCCCGCTTGCGAAAACAGCCTTTATGCTGCTTTGAATTGAGTTGATAATTGAAAATTAAGGTCTTCTCTCCACAAACAAAGACTAAACTCTACTAGACGTTCATCATTTTGGTGCAGGAACGTGGCCATTGATGATGATTCGAAATAAGCTGAGAGAAAGGTTTTGCGATTAAGTTCTGGTATAAGGCAAGGTTGTCATAGATCAGCGATTTAAGAGACAGTAACCAGGCTGGTTAGGAGGTCATGGCATCCGAATGGATGGAAACATTTCAGCTTAGAAAGTATTCAATATTGATGGCCAAAGCTGGGGAACAGGAGGTTCTTCAGTGCACGTAGAGAGACACATACACGTATGCAGGGCGATCTGGCGTCACCACCTGGCTTCTGCAGTTGTCATCGAATTCATTCACGAAACGGCTGGTTTGCGGGGCTTACGCTTATTGTAAAGGAGATTGAGTAGAAATTTTCTTTTCTGTTATATTACTAAAATGATTTAAGGAACAATAGACTTCCAACTGTTCTAAGTCAGTTGGTAAGCACCGAGGTAATTTCATTGGAAGCTTTAAAAAGACTAAGACAAGATGGTCGTTAATAGCATTTTTCCAACAACGATTGTGCAGCATATCAAAGACCTCGCACTCTGACATTATTCCCACAGAACAAATCCGAGCAGAGGCTGTTCACATAGGGTCCCTCAAACTGACAGCTCAAAGGCAAACCTTGCAATGGACGAATGAGGTAGAAAATAAGAGTTCAGCAAGAACTATATATATTCTTTGGGACCTCTTGAGGGACGTACTCATAATGCCTTAGCTTCATATCGGCGCTGTATAGCCATTGATTTGGAAATTTTGTTAACTTCAAGTAGGGTATCACCCAGAATCGTTGTTCGTGAATTTACATCTTCCTGTTGCTTTGATGACATTTGATGTGACATATAATTATAAATACACATTTAATTACTTAATAAATACAAATATAAATACGAGTATACAAAAAATGCAAGATAAAATAAAATATTAAAAATTCATATTTATGTATTTATATGTACATGTATGGCAAACCCACATAACAGATACTTCTGTTGAATGTGTTTGTTGATTACACGCCTGCGCTGTACGCCCGCCGTCGCTACAGCTGTCGCTGCAGTCCATTTGCCGCGAGCTTGTATACTCATAATCGCTGTTGCTGTTGTTATTGTTGTTGTTGTTGTTGTCACAAAGCGCGCTAAAACATTCAATTTGTGAATGCAAACGACAACAAAACAAACAAACAGAACTCGAAAAAAAAATATATAAAATGAACTTGTAAACTTGTAATGGTGAGGCGCTACCGAGACAAAGGCGGTTTTTGGATATAAAATAAATTTTTTCTTTCTTTTGTTTTTTTTTTTGTTTCTCTTGATTTTTTTATGCGCTCTTAAACACTTTTTTTCTTATTCACAGTTGCCTTTGTGCGATTTATGCCCAATTTTCGCGTGTGTTCTGATGACTTTTGTTCAATTTTTCATATAAATGTGGTTGTATGTGTGCGTTGGCTAGACTTGGCGTTAATTTTTTTCTTTTTTATTGTATTAAATTTCTTCCTTTCTTTCTTTCTTTCTTTCTATATATGTATGTACGAGTATATGCGTAGGTGTGTACGTGTATGTGTGTGAATGCGCTTGCACAGCAGCAGCAGTCGCAGCAGCATCAGCAACGGGAGCTCACATTGTAAACATTGTCAACATCGCAAATTTTCGTCATCACAAACGCACATACATAGGCGAACATTTAAATAAAAAGCTGATAAAAGACGCTCTTATCGCTCGAATATATCTACCGAAGATTAGTTAGAGTTAGTATTCTGAGAGATAGACGACATTAGCATAACACTTTTCACTCCACCAGCAACAGACGGGCTAAATTTGCTCGAAAAATGTCGGTTTCCACGTACATAATATATAAATATATATATGCATGTAAAATATATATATTTAAATTTATAAAAGTTATTTTTTTATTTATAGGATTTTTTCTACTACTTTTTTTGGGGAATTTTTCATGCGGTAATTTTCACTTAATCACTTTAATTAGGCATGTAGTATGTATGTATGTATGTACATATGAATTTAAGGCACTTAGCACGTATATATTTAAATTAAAATTAAATTTCTTCAACAGCAACAACAACACTTAGCATGTGGATAAATTTTCATTTTCATATGTATATATACATATATGTATGTATGTATGCGCGTTTCTTTGGTATACGCTTGTGTATTTAAGTGCGTTGAAAAACCAACAAACAAACAAAAAAAAAAACAAAAGCAAAAACAAAAACAAAAACTGTCTTAACAAGTATGAGCACAATGACAAGTTATTTGTTGCTTCTTATCCACAAGTACTGCAGCTGATCATGTCACTTATCGTACTGAAATTACGAGTATAAAACGTTCACTCACCGCCAGCTCAGTTCAGTTTAGTCAGTTTTTGCTCCACAATTATCATCATAATCATCAAGCAAAAAAAGCCGCTGCTCCACACACATTCACACAAGCACATGTGTTGCGTTGATTTACATACATTTAGGTACATATATATATGCACATATGTAGATATCAACATCACCATCTACACCCCTCTCCACCTCCCCAAAAAACAATATCCAGATAACAGTGAACAATCAACAGACGAGCAGGCAAACAGGCGCTGGCCTGATGACCGCCCGCATAATTGAGTAACCAGCAGCGTGCAGGCAGCAAGCAGCAAGCAGCCCTTTGTAATGACGCTGTGACGTATTGTTGACGTCGACGCTGTGTTCTTTTGATAAATTAGGCGTGCTGCTGCTACTAAAAGAGTCGTTTGTATGAAGCATGCACATATGTACGAGTATGTAAGGGTCTGTTGGAATTTATCTTTTAAGATCATATGCACCATCGCTCTTTTATATACTCGTACACACATACATATAATGAGAGAGTGACGACAGTGAAGCGATGGCGGCACTCTTACTGTTTTTGTGTAAATGAATGTAGTTTTTTGGTTTTATTTTCGTTAATTAAATTTTATATTTTATTTTAACTTATGTACATTAATTTCATTTTATTTGGATTTTTTTTTGTGTTTTAATTTACTTTAATATATTTTTTATTATTTCATTTCATACATTTTTGTTTTTTTTTTATTCAAACCATTTTAATTTCTTTGATATTGATTTAGTTTGCTTTATTTTACTTTAGTTTAATTTAATTTAGGTTACATAATTTAACTTAATTTGATATTTTTTTTGTTAATTTATTTTATTTAATTTAATTTTGTTTTATTTTAATTTATTATTTTGCTTATTTTATTTTAATTTATTTTACTATATTTTTAATTTAATTTCAAAATATTTAATTTTTTACTTTTAATTGTATAATATTTTATTTTACCCTATGTTATTTTGTTTTGTGTTTATTATTTTTATATTATCTCAATTTATTTTTTTGTATTTTAAAATGTTATATACTATTATATTGTTTTCCATTTCTTTTTTTAATTAATTAAAGAACTGTTTTTATTTATTTAGTTTCATTTTCATTTCAGTTTATAATATTTTATTTTGCTTTATTTTATTTTGTTTAATTTTATATTATTAATTTTATTTTATTTTGCTCTATTCAATTCCAATTGATTTTCATTTAATTTATTAACTTAAGTTTACTAGTTTGATGAATTGTAATTTATTTAATTTTCTTTTATGTTATTTTATTTTATTTTATTTTTCTTTATTTTAATTTATATTATTTTATTTTATTTTATGTTATTTTATTTTATGTGATTTTATTTTATTTTATTTTATTTTATTTTATTTTATTTTATTTTATTTTATTTTTCTCTATTTTAATTTATTTTTCTTTTTTATTTATTTCATTCTATTTTACTTTATTTTCTTTTATTTTATTTTATTTTGTTTTATATTACTTTATATTATTTTATATTATTTAATTTATTTTAATTTAATTTAATTTGATTTAATTTATTTTGTATTTCACTTAACATTGCTTTATTTAATTTAATTTTCTTTTATTTTTTTTCTTTTATATTATTTTCTTCTATTTTAGTATTTAATTCCAATTTTTTTTGTTTTAATTTTATTGTTTTGCTTTAATAATAAGTAGTTATTTTTCTTCGTATATTCTTCGTAATTCATATGTGCATGCTTACAGTGGCACACATCCATATTTTTTTGTCGTACGCACAAAGGTATGCAACGTTTTTTGCGTTGGAAGTGGCCCTGCAAAACAGAAGTATAGATAACATTCAGCCAACAGGTGATAAGAATAATTTTCAATCACGTCAATCAAAAGGTGATAAAATATATTTTTATACATATAGACGTGTACATACGTAATAAGTAATAAGTCAGCAGAATGAGATAATAAATGTCGTGTATAGGGTTGTTCAGTATTAACTGAGGTGTAAATAAAATAAAATAAATGTCTAGTTGGAACAGAAGTACAGAAGTACAGGTTAACTAGCTAATGCATTTGCTAGGGGTTTTGACACTTTGACTGTTAATACAAAAGTAATATCTTTGAAGATTTTCGAGAGAAAATAAATAGTTAATTACTTAGTCCAAAACCATCTAATTGATCTTTTAATTATCCACGACAGAAAACTGACCTGAAAAAAAATGGAGAAAATTAGAAAAAAGTCCAGCGACCGGTAGTTTAATTTTGAGAAACTTGAACATTAAATATCACATGGTCGGCGGTAATTTGCTATCCCTCGAATTCGGAGGTATCAATAGTTGTACTATTTATCGAGTTGTAATATACACGTATATGCGGAAGAGGGGTTAGAAATTTCCACCATGCTACTTACGGTTTTTGATTTTTAAAGAACGTTTGTTAAGCCAGAGCAATACTGTATTGTATGATATATCTTGCTCAAGTCATGGCACGTTTTAAAGATAAGATTACAAAATATATATGCTTTTACTTATGTTGGAGTGGATTTATATTCCTTGGTGTGAATGTATACCACTGAACTTTATTTTTGGCAACATTTTGGGGTACACATGTACTTTGTTATTATAAATTAAATAAATTTAAGAAATCGGTTAAAAAAATATACAAACAAAAAGTAATAATGATGAAAATGAAATAAAATAAAATAAAAAAATTAAAATAAAATAAAATAAAATAAAATAAAATAAAATAAAATAAAATAAAATAAAATAAAATAAAATAAAATAAAATAAAATAAAATAAAATAAAATAAAATAAAATAAAATAAAATAAAATAAAATAAAATAAAATAAAATAAAATAAAATAAAATAACATAAAATAACATAAAATAACATAAAATAAAATAAAATAAAATAAAAAAAAATAAAATAAAATAAAATAAAATAAAATAAAATAAAATAACATAAAAATAAATAAAATAAAATAAAATAAAAAATTAAAATAAAATTAAATTAAATAAAATAAAATAAAATAAAATAAAATAAAATAAAATAAAATAAAATAAAATAAAATAAATTAAAATAAAATAAAATAAAATAAAATAAAATAAAATAAAATAAAATAAAATAAAATAAAATAAAATAAAATAAAATAAAATAAAATAAAATAAAATAAAATAAAATAAAATAAAATAAAATAAAATAAAATAAAATAAAATAAAATAAAATAAAATAAAATAAAATAAAATAAAATAAAATAAAATAAAATAAAATAAAATAAAATAAAATAAAATAACATAAAATTCAATAAAATAAAATAAAATAAAAAACATAAAAATAAATAACATAATATAAAAAGACTATAAAAAATAATATGAGTAAAATAAAAAGAAAAGATTTAATAAATAAAAAAAAATAGATTAAAAAACTATAAAAAAGTAATTAAAATGAAATAAAATGAAATGAAAAAGAAATAAAATTTAGTTGAATAAAAAATATCTCAATATTTTTTCGATATTGCTTCCTATGTGGGGTTGCCGAATTTTTCAGCTATTTTTTCACTGATTGATTATGCAATGTCATTCAAATAACAAGTGTGTTAGCGTTTTCAGGCACATTTGGCACAACCTATAAATTCATGGCCAATAAAAACATATAAAGATATACATATATAAATAGATTAAAATTGGCAAAAGATAATAAAATTTTTGATAGAACATAAATATTACAATTTGTTTTATCAAATTCGTTCTGATTTTAAAGATAATATTATATTGTTAATTTTGATAATTTTTACTTCAACCGGAAATTATTATCAAATGAGGTTTTCGGGGAACTGCCAATTATAGAAATTTGCAGATATCAATTGTTATAAAACATTTTTTTTTTATAAATTTAAGCATATTGAAGGTTATGAATTTATTTTTGTAATGAAAAAGTATAAAAATTTTATCAGTAAATCAATTTCAAAATTTCTTTTGAAATTAAAATTGCTAATAAAATTATTTAAAAATTTTTTATATGTATGCCACAGTAATTATATCTCACTCGTTGTATTATTTACCTTTTTAATTATTTTTGAAGCATTAAATTAAATTAAAATAAAAGCAACTGAATGAAAAGAAGATACAATTATTTAAAATGAAATAAAATAAAATGAAATAATTAAATAAACTAAAAAAAAAAATTAAATTAAATAATAATAATAAAGAAATAAATAAATTAATTAATAAGATAAGAAATAAAATGAAATTAAATAAAGTAAAAAGTAAAATGAAATGTAAAAACAAATAATAAAATAAAGTAAAATAAAATAAATTAAAATAAAATAAAATAAAATAAATTAAGATAAAATAAAAATAAAATAAAATAAAATTAAATTAAATTAAGTAAAAAAAAAAATAAAATAAACTAAATTTATTTGGTTCAAAAATATAAGTAAAAAAATGAAATACTTCCATATTCTGTGATGAAATCTGAGATTCACCAACGAACAACATTACTAATTGTGTACATAAATACGATTTACGCATCTGCAAAGTATGGTAAATAAATTATAAAAATTCCTTTCAACAACAAACTACGCGAATAACAACTTTGAAGCATACAATTATATGTATATGTATAGTAGTAATAAATACAGTAGTTGTTTACGCCATGAAATCGTATTAATGTAAATACATATGTATATAACTATGTAAACGTATTATGTCAATAACAGGGATAAACACCACGAATTCTGTGTTGGATTTGGCAAAAAAAAAAAAATTCCATTCACAAATATGAAAATGCGTTTCTCCAATGCGTTGACATAGTTTCGATATTTACCGAAGATAAAAAGGCGATGACAGTTGCATATATATATGGTATGTGTTTTCGAGTGTTTTTTTTTATACCCCGCAAGGTTATGGTTAGATATTTTAGTGAGCTTCCAAGTTTTTTATTTTTGCAAAAATATGTATTTTCAAATTCACTACCATATATTACTTGCGATTTTCAAATTGTAGTGTAATTTACTTACATATGTCTTTCTCACACAATACCAAAAATTATTGATTACCAAGTTTTCATTATAATGTTAAGGACACATTTGTGTAGCAAACTTGAGAACGACGCCCTCTCGCAGCAGTACCTCTGGTGTACAGATGCTCTCTCTCCTTCTCTGTTCTTCCCAAGGCTCCAAACGGGTGGCTGCTCACGTTTCCAGGGTACTATATGAGGACGCAAGAGTAGAAATTGGGTATATTTTAGCCAATAGGGCAAAAGTAAACTCCTCAATCTCATTCGAATTATTAGGTGTAGAGGATACCTGGTTGGCGCTGAACGGTGAATAAAAGGCAACTGACGTTTTTATAATACTGGAAAATATTAAAGAATACTTACTTTTCTAAAAACTAAACTTAGTGTTTTGAATTAGACAGAGTTCTTTACAAAATTTTGTAAAACTTTTTATAATATTTTCCGCCGATCAGAATATATTTTATGGATCAGTATCTTTTAGGTATTAAGAAAGACCTCTCTTCTACTACAGCATCCGGAGCTTCCAATAATCACAACAATAATGTATTGTTTCCTGTTTTTTGACCTGGAAAAAAGAAAACTGCTTGATGGATGTTTCTACTTTTTTCTTTCTTACTCTCTCAATTGCCTCAATTGCCACTCACGTTAATTTTCTTTTATTTATATTAAATTTCTATTGTTTTTTTTTTTAAGATATTACTCAAACCCTGCTCTTTCAAGTGGAAGTACTAAATGCTAACTACTCGACTATCGTGGCCATCACCGATTTAGGTAAGGTAAAAAGTTCGTTCGGTTTTTTATTGATTTTTTAAAATATGATAACTTTGTGTACATTTGTCCGATTTAAGTCAAATATGCGCCATTTTGTTTGTAAACTTGTTGCGAACGAGATGCCAACTTCATTATTTCCCTCTCGTAGAAGGCTGCCTATTGGCAAAAAACTCTCGGAGAGCCAATTCACAGGCCTCTCTTCTCACCATTAAGCGCGTTCGCCATGCACGGGAAAAGATGATAATCACTTGGTGCCAGGTCCGGACTATAAGGTGGGTGCATTAGGACCTCCCATCCGAGCTCTTGGAGTTTCTGGCGCGCCACCAATGACGTATGTGGCCTGGCGTTGTCCTGATGGTACACAATTCGGCCTCTGTTGATCAAAGATGGCTTCTTCTGGATGAGTGCTGCCTTCAAGCGGTCCAGTTGTTAGCAGTAGAGGGCCGAATTGAGCGTTTTGTCTTGAAACTTCCTCTAGTTCTCAGAACTACGAAGCTGAAGATGTCTAATACGAGTTCTACATAAGACCAGACATAAATAGAGGAAGTGTTCCAATGTTAACTCATTCATGTATGTTTTGCTATCCTCTATGATACGTCTATCAGTTCTCTCGAAAACTTCATTGTATAGAGTCTTTTGTTTTTCGTATTTCATGTACTGAAACTTGACTTTATCAAATATAATATTTCGTTCGCCATAATGATGTTGTGGTCTGGAACTCTGTGGAGCTGCTTCTCTGCAGCTATTTTCTTTACTGCCTGACTGTTTCTGAGGACAGTTTATGGCTACCTCGAAGACCTCTGCCTTTGGGAAATACGGCAATAATTTGGAAGCTTGAGGAGTTGCCTAAGGTCTAGCTGAGTGTAATAGATTCCGTACTCAAATTCTAAACAGAGACCAGTATTTCTTTTTCAAAATTTACCAAGAATAATACAATAAATGGATTGGTAGCCACCTTGAAATATATTACGAGCTTTTGCCTTAGATCCAGCTGATTTGATAAATGACTCAGTTTTGCAGTGAGTATCTTACGAAGCTCGGCCTCTCTATACCTAAAATTAAAAGCACTTGCAAGTCCTTGACTTTTCTGTCTACTTAATGTTTCTGTTTGGGGCTGATCGTAACCTAAATGAGCTTAGATAGCTTTCAGATAGGTTTTCTAGAGCTTATGAATCCTTCCTCTCCAAAGCACATTTACACGTATAAAGAATAATAAATTACTTTCAAAGCACATAATTATTTTCGAGGCGTAGTCTGACCCCACCCTAAGCTCATAGATTTAAGTATGTATAAATTGCCGCCACAATGCAGTTATCTCTAACAGTAACTAACTAACTATTAAGACGAATTGCAGCATCCGCTAATTACAGTACATACATATATACACACATAAGTATATTACCGATAATATGAAGGTTAAGATAACGGTATTATTAATATTGTGCAGTTGTCTATTGGTGCGTTTCAAATACTGAATGATATTTAAAAAGATCGCAAATTTTTGAAATATTGAGTATACATTACAGTTATTAACCCAAAGAACTCAGGCGCAGGATACGTTGGCAAAGGACGATGCCAATGGGGAGAATACAGAGGCATCGGTTCTTGAGAAGAAGAGTGATGAGCGTAACTATCTACTCATTGTTTAGTGTTGTTTTATATAATTTTGAAATTTGTTAAAATTTTCTGTTATGTTTCAAATAGTTCCAAATATTTCGGAGGAACCATTGATTGAGGAAAATCCAACGGAGATACCTCGAGGTGAAGAAAACAATTGGATTGATATTGGAAGCGCCGGCGAGAAGCTCAATGATGTCGTAACTGTTGTGCTGGAAACTACCGAAACTGCAATGAATTTAGTAACTGAAAACGTGGCAGAAATTGTTAAGAACAACGACAATGATTCACAAGAGAAAATACTTTCCAACTCAGAACAAGAACAGAATAATCTCGAAAACAATGCCGACACAGTGAAAGTAGCACTCTCTCAGACAAGTAGCCGTGTCAGGGTTGAATCGCAGAGTTTAAATAATACAGCAGTTTCAGTGTCTACAGACTACACAAGTGATGTTAGAGAAGAGAGAACAAAAATTTCAATTGAACAAGACGATACGCAGAATAAATACGAAGAAGGAAACCGACAGTCTGATGTGCTTATAAGTGAAGCAGTTCTTCAGCGAAAGCAGGCAGAAAGCTCTGAGCGCGAGGGTGAACTTCAGGTTTTAGAAAAGATCAACGAAGAACTCACAGACCCAGAAGTTGGAAAGAGTTTGACAGAAGCAGTTGTTGTCAAAGAAATTGAAGACTTAATTGACGGCGAAGTTATTGCACAGTCAAAAGTCGCCAGAGCTGACATGGATTTACTGGACACAAAAGTTTTACAATTAAACAATTCTGTGTCCGACGCGGTTGCGCTCAGCAGAAGCGAGTTAGAAATAACGCAGATCATTAAATCTGGGGAACTGGCGGAGCTCAAGCCTGCAAACAGTGAAAAACAGCCAAACTATGCATTGATTGCAAATGAACTTATAAGTGCTAAGGCTTTAGTAATTGAAGAGAAAGAAGTAAAGGAAGAGGAAGATACCGGAAATATTACAGAAGAAACTGTTCCCAAAGTGACGACTATAAGCAACGACGAATCTATCACAGAGATACCAAAAATTATAGAGGAAAACCAGTATGTCATAACAGAAAACCCAGAAACAAATAGTATCGAAACAGTAACAGAGAGTGCCGAACCCACAACCGCAACAACCACAACAGTTCCGCTTTGCACCACACCCGGCAGGTATGCCGTGGAAAATGATTGTCGTGCTTACATTACGTGTACACCCGCAGCCACAGGCGAACTACGGCGCACAGAGACGAACTGTCCAACCAGCCAAGCTTACGATTCCGCACTACAGCGTTGCTCACGCGATCTCTCACCCTGCACGGATATCTTTCACTGTGAACTAGAAGGCACATACGCAGATCCAAGTGATAATACCTCATATTACTGGTGCGTGGCATCACGTCTAAGTGTCGCCCAACACATTTATCACATACAATGTGGTAATGGACAAATCTATACACCCGAATTGGGTAAATGCTTTGTGGATATGACAAATTTGCAGAATTTACCATTGAATTATGAATTGTACATGAGTAAATCACCCGATGAGGAGTGTGTGCACGAAGAGGTTAAAGTGCTGAAAGCCGAAGAGAAAGCTAAACTTAAGGCGATCAAATTGCGTGAGAAAATACAAAAGAAATATGAGAAAGAGTTGTTGAAGAAAGCGGCTAAGGAAGCTAAAGAGCAGGCGAAACTGCAAGGCATATCGCTGGAGGTGGATGCGGTGTCCAGCTTCGTTTGCACGCAAGACGGAAGTTACGTGGCGACGGCAGAAAGCTTTTACGATTACTTCATTTGCACGGGACAGAAGAAGGGTAAATTTAAAGTTGTTGGCATGAAGTGCGCACAAGGGCAAAATTTTTCTGCTACGCAAAATATGTGTGTAGGAAATTAATTTATATATGTAAATATGTTGTTAACGATAAACACAAATAAATAAAAACAAATAAATAAAAACAAATAAATATACCGTAATCAAGCTGGTAACCAGGGGTTAATCTTGAGGCGAAAAGGAAATAATTTGGAAATCAGCTCGTGAGCTCTATTACTTCCTCTTCTTCTGCGCAGCGCATGCGGTAGAGCGAGAGAGTGACATTTTCTTTCTTTTTGAACATTTTGCAATTAAAAACGCTTGAACTTTTTATTTGCTTTTGAATTTCTTGATTTTGAATTTCGCATGATAAAGGTATAAGTAGATGGGTATATAAGTATAGGGTTATACATTTCGTGGTTTCAGGCCAGTGTTTTCAGATTTGTAGCACTTAACTGTCTACCTAAAAGTGTTTTGTTTTAGTCAAAAGGCCGGCATTCATGATGGTATTCAAAAGCGGCCATGTTTCGTGTTTTAAGAGGGGACTATGATGCTCATAATCGTCCAACTACTCAAGTAATTGAGGAGATTTTGAAGAAATTTGAAGACCCTGGATTAGTTACAAGGATATTGTAATAAGTGGTTTCAACAATATGTTGCCACATGCCACACATCACGAGCGTGTATGAGTTTATTGTGAGAGAAATTTCCCGGCCGCGAGATCGTAGAACTGTTGACACTGTTGGACTATTTTTTGTTGGGCAACGCGAAAGACCATGCTTATGTCTTATACTTTTGAGCACTTGAAAATCAACATTCGTCAAGTTATGGCTGAGATACCCCACAATATGTGACAAAATGAGGTCGCAAATTACCTCAAACGGATCGAAGTTTACAAACCAAAATGAATTTCTTGAAAAAATTATTTTAACCCCCAAACGGATAACCCTGTATATAAGAATAAAGACATAATACACGCTATAATACATACAAATATCGTGTATACGCGTTTATCATGAAACGCTTTATCAGTTAATGAGTTGTAATCACAAAATTTTGATTTGCTAAACGTTGGATACTTCATTTATACTTCATATAAAAGCTACATGCATTTACTCCAGTCCTCAGTTACTTACCTTTTAACGATCGAACGCGACGGTTATAAAAATCCTCGGTGAATAGAAATAAAAATTAACGAATTTTACTACTGAAAATAATTCAGTAAAAAAAAAATATACGAGTACATAAAAAACTAAAAATTGAATACAAAAACAAATAAATTATTCAAAATTAATTCTTAAACGAAATGAAATTACTTGTCATCGGTTTAATTGCGGCCTGCGTCGCGCTGGCACAGGCGGGTGTAGTTAAGAACACTTGCAAGGAACCGGGTTTCTTTCCATTCATCAATAATACGAATATGCCCACATTCTATGCTTGCTACTTGAATGAAGACGGCACTTATACCATCAAATATCTCTCCTGCTCAAATGGTTATGTGTTCAATCAATATGCCGGTACTTGTATACCAGCCGATTCGGTGAATAGTACAAGCACCACTTCTACCACAGCTACTAGTACTAGTGCAAGTCAAGCGCCTGAAATTGAAATTAGTAGCAGCCCATTAACTACGACAGAAAGTGTTGTTACTGATAGACCGCAACCTGAGTCCACTACCGATGAAAGTTCCAGTACACAGCCACCAGCATCTTCAACAACATCAAGCAGTAGTGAAGCACCCAGTGCGAATACCACAGTTGAGAGCACACAAACCACAGAGGATTCAGACAGTAGCTCAAGCGCTCCGACGCAGGCACAGGAAACAACTACCACACCTGCTTCTACCCAAGAACCAATAGTCACGCAGACCGCAGGTAGTACAACGGAAGGTTCAGGCAGCACTGAAGGACCCGAGGAGATTAGTACGACTAATGCACCAGGTTCCACAGAAGAATCAACAGTCACAGATACCACAGCGGACGATAGCACAACGGAAGCTTCAGTTAGTACTAAAGGACCCGAGGAGATTAGTACGACTAATGCAGCAGGTTCCACAGAAGAAATAACAGTCACAGATACCACAACGGAAGCTTCAGTTAGTACTGAAGGACCCGAGGAGATTAGTACGACTAATGCAGCAGGTTCCACAGCAGGTACCACAGCGGATGATAGCACAACGGAAGCTTCAAGTAGTACTGAAGGACCCGAGGAGATTAGTACGACTAATGCAGCAGGTTCCACAGAAGAATCAACAGTCACAGATACCACAGCGGAAGATAGCACAACAGAAAGTTCAGGTAGTACTGAAGGACCCGAGGAGATTAGCACAACTAATGCACCAGGTTCCACTGAAGAATCAACAGTCACAGATACCACAGCGGACGATAGCACAACGGAAGCTTCAGGTAGTACTGAAGGACCCGAGGAGATTAGCACAACTAATGCACCAGGTTCCACAGAAGAATCAACAGTCACAGATACCACAACGGAAGCTTCAGGTAGTACTGAAGGACCTGAGGAGATTAGCACAACTAATGCAGCAGGTTCCACAGAAGAATCAACAGTCACAGATACCACAGCGGAAGATAGCACAACGGAAGCTTCAGGTACTACTGAAGGACCCGAGGAGATTAGCACAACTAATGCAGCAGGTTCCACAGAAGAATCAACAGTCACAGATACCACAGCGGAAGATAGCACAACGGAAGCTTCAGGTAGTACTGAAGATCCCGAGGAGATAAGCACAACTAGCGCACCAGGTTCGGCAGAAGAATCAACAATCACAGATACCACAGCGGAAGATAGCACAACAGAAGGTTCAGGTAGTACTGAAGAACCCGAGGAGATTAGCACAACTAATGCACCAGGTTCCACAGAAGAATCAACAGTCACAGATACCACAGCGGAAGATAGCACAACGGAAGCTTCAGGTAGTACTGAAGGACCCGAGAAGATTAGCACAACTAATGCAGCAGGTTCCACTGAAGAATCAACAGTCACAGATACCAAAGCGGAAGATAGCACAACGGAAGCTTCAGGTAGTACTGAAGATCCCGAGGAGATAAGCACAACTAGCGCGCCAGGTTCTACAGAAGAATCAACAATCACAGATACCACAGCGGAAGATAGCACAACAGAAGGTTCAGGTAGTACTGAAGAACCCGAGGAGATAAGCACAACTAATGCACCAAGTTCCACAGAAGAATCAACAGTCACAGATACCACAGCGGAGGAGAGCACAACGGAAGCTTCAGGTAGTACTGAAGATCCCGAGGAGATAAGCACAACTAACGCACCAGGTTCCACAGAAGAATCAACAATCGCAGATACCACAGCGGAAGATAGCACAACAGAAGGTTCAGGTAGTACTGAAGATCCCGAGGAGATAAGCACAACTAATGCACCAGGTTCCACAGAAGAATCAACAGTCACAGATACCACAGCGGAAGATAGCACAACAGAAGCTTCAGGTAGTACTGAAGATCCCGAGGAGATAAGCACAACTAATGCACCAGGTTCCACAGAAGAATCAACAGTCGCAGATACCACAGCGGATTATAGCACAACGGAAGCTTCAGGTAGTACTGAAGAACCCGAGGAGATTAGCACAACTAATGCACCAGGTTCTACAGAAGAATCAACAGTCACAGATACCACAGCGGAAGATAGCACAGCGGAAGCTTCAGGTAGTACTGAAGATCCCGAGGAGATAAGCACAACTAATGCACCAGGTTCCACAGAAGAATCAACAGTCGCAGATACCACAGCGGATTATAGCACAACGGAAGCTTCAGGTAGTACTGAAGAACCCGAGGAGATTAGCACAACTAATGCACCAGGTTCTACAGAAGAATCAACAGTCACAGATACCACAGCGGAAGATAGCACAACGGAAGCTTCAGGTAGTACTGAAGATCCCGAGGAGATAAGCACAACTAATGCACCAGGTTCCACAGAAGAATCAACAGTCACAGATACCACAGCGGAAGATAGCACAACGGAAGCTTCAGGTAGTACTGAAGAACCCGAGGAGATTAGCACAACTAATGCACCAGGTTCCACAGAAGAATCAACAGTCACAGATACCACAGCCGAAGATAGCACAACGGAAGCTTCAGGTAGTACTGAAGGACCCGAGGAGATTAGCACAACTAATGCACCAGGTTCTACAGAAGAATCAACAGTCACAGATACCACAGCGGAAGATAGCACAACGGAAGCTTCAGGTAGTACTGAAGATCCCGAGGAGATAAGCACAACTAATGCACCAGGTTCCACAGAAGAATCAACAGTCACAGATACCACAGCGGAAGATAGCACAACGGAAGCTTCAGGTAGTACTGAAGGACCCGAGGAGATTAGCACAACTAATGCACCAGGTTCTACAGAAGAATCAACAGTCACAGATACCACAGCGGAAGATAGCACAACAGAAGGTTCAGGTAGTACTGAAGGACCCGAGGAGATAAGCACAACTAATGCACCAGGTTCCACAGAAGAATCAACAGTCACAGATACCACAGCGGAAGATAGCACAACGGAAGCTTCAGGTAGCACTGATGGAACGGAAACTGTTGTAACAGGTGAACCAGCTAGCAGCACTGAATCACAGTCTACCGAAGGGAGCATTGCTCAATCATCAGAAGTAACTGAAACTGATGGAACCGAAATTACTGAAACAGATACTACAGAAAGGAGCACTCAACCAGAGTACCCTGAAGTAAGCTCTACTCCATCGGGAGAAAGTGAACCATCAACTGAGACTCCTGTACCTGAAGTCACAGGTGAGACAGATGATACTAAGACCAATCCATCAGAATCTACGACAGCTCCTGAAAGTAGTACTACTCCAGTAGAAGTTTCCTCTGAAATTAATACAGATGGGCCCACAGTAGATCCTGAACCAAGCAAGCCAACAACCAGTGAATCACCCGTTATCACAACCGAACAAGCGACGACTGCTGCAACAGAAAAACCCGTAAGCACCGAGAGCACAAAAGCGCCGCAAACATCTGCAGTACCACCAAGCAGCACAGATGCACCAACTTCCACTACTGAGGCATCATCGACTACCGATAAATCAACAACCAACACACCAAAGCCACCTCAAGAATTCGTGTGCCCTTACGAAGGTTTCTTTGCCAACAAACATGCTTGCAATAGATTCACCTATTGTGCGAAGAATTTCGGAAAAGTGAAGAAATATGATCTGAAATGTCCACGTGGACAAAAATTCAATAAGAACTCACTCTATTGTGATCCTGACTTCGATTGCGATGAAAGTAGCGAAAGTGAAGAAGATTTGCCTGCAGTCGAGCATCGTAAGTCATTCACCTGCTTAGTGGAGGGCACCTTCGCGCACAGGACCGATTGCAACAAATACTATACCTGTGATTGGGATAAGAAACGTCGTGTCTTTATGCAAATACCCAGCGTGTGCCCGGAGGATGAGGTCTTCCGCCTCGAGACGGGTGCTTGCGGGCGCGAACGTCGACTCACATGTTTGTTACGCCCAAATAATTCTAAATACTATGGCCGGCACTAAGCTATACCTAGCTATAGCGACGAGTGTGGAGAGATCACACAACTTTGTATATATGAATCTATGTATAATTTGTATAATAAAAAGGCATATTTAATTAATCTAAGTTCTTTATGTTACTCAAATATAAGACTAAACGAAATTATTTATAAGAGAAAAAAATACGAAAAATTTTGTCTTTAATTTTTTATTTATGTGTATGTAGGTATGTGGTTGAGTCTACGTAATTATGAAATAATGTAGTACATTGCACTCAAGTGTCTAGAAGAATATCAATTTTATGTAATTGACTGATGAATCAGATTTCTCAATTGTTAAAATTCCATTTAAATGTCAAACAACCTTAAAGTGTGTACTTCAGATTAGAAACTCATCACGCATTGGACTCAGGGCTTGAAGTTGATTTGAAGGTTTATTTAAAGCAAAATATTCACGCATCCATAAATAGCCGACAGTTTCATCAGGCGTGTTGTTGCACCTTAAGGTAACCATAACAAATATGAATATTTATTTATAACGAGTTCGGATCGTGGTTCGACCAAAATCCAAAATTATATAAAAATTAATTTTTCTAATTACGGTCGCCCCTCGACAGGGAATGTTGAGCCCTCCGCGTGTATTTTTGCCATGAAATAAAAGTTCCTCATGTAAATCCATCGACCGTTCGGATTCGGCTAAGTAAAACTGTAGGTCCCTCCATTTGTTGGAGAACATCAAGACGCAAAACCACAAATTGCAGGAGGAGCTCTACCGAAAATCACTTCAGCGGTTACGTATCGCCAATTATATGTAGATATATTATTAAATAATTAATATCCTCAAGGATTGACTATACCTATATCCGTGATTTTGAATTGATTTCGAGACTGTAAGGAATAAGTGAATTTTTTATTCTTTCCTTTCGGCAGACGCAAATTTTAGATACAGGAGGTTCTTACACCGGAACAGCGTTCGAAAATCGTACCAAAATAATGGATCAGTTCGTGCATCGCCCAGAAGAGCTAGTTATTCGAGCAATTATGAGTCCCTTTTTTATCACATTTACTCTAAGGGAAAAGGCACATCCTCAGAGACGACTTGCAGTGTACACTGAACACGTTATGCTACTGTGGAGCAAAGTATTGAAGAGGACTCGAATGAGTTCATGCGATATCGTACACAACACTTAATGAGGTATGTACTTTCACTTTATGGAAAAGTTTGTGCAAGAATCCAACCAAGACCATCAAGTGCGTCGCAAGTTCGTTGAGTAGGCCCACCTAACCTGCTTTTCACCAGATAATTTGGTCAGCGTTGAAGCTCACTACTGGTTGAATGTTTATGTTAATAAATGAAATTGTCGCATTTGGAGTTATGATAATCCGCAAGCCATTGATTAGAGACGCCGCTACATCCTCAAAATGTCACTCAGTAATGTGCGCTAGGGACAGAGGTGATCATTGGTCCATATATCCTCAAAGTGAACTCCAGCATAATGTTAGAGCCAGTGGATAATGAGTTTTTCGTGCCTCAGTTGAAGTACGTTGATGTGAACGACCTTTGGTTCCAGCAAGAAGGCGCTACAAGCCATTCAGCCAGCGGAACAATCAATTTACTGCATTATCAAGCATCATGAGCCTGTGGCATTGCCTCCAAGAACTTGCGATTCAACACCGCCGGACAATTTGTTGAGAGAGTAGTACTACTTTATTACTATTTCTGCCTTCGAAAACTTTTTTGAACAACAATGTCCACATAATGTTTTGAGGCTTCATGATTCATGGCGAGATCCTGCTGAGAGTTTTGAGTCAGTGACTAGTAAACTCATACTGTTCGCAGCAACCAAGTTTCATCCCAGTAAAGAAAGGTCTACTACTGATTTTCTATATGACGAGGACAGAGTCAAATATGAGGGATAGAGTTTGAGAGGTAAAGGGCGCAAAA